>JAHBCN010007153.1:0-45042 GCA_019359885.1 Listronotus oregonensis | reverse complement strand
CTATTATTAAATTTAAAACCCTTTTCCAAGTGTTTTACTTTTGTTAAAAAAATTGAGTCGTACTTAAATTAATAAATCTATCAAAAAATTTATATCAGAAAATTTTTTTTTTATTATTTTTTTTTCTTTTTGGATGTATTATTTGGGGGGAAATTAAGATTATCATTTTTTTTTTTTAGTTTAAATATTTTTATGGTTTTTTTTGTTATTTCCCCCTATGTTTTTCATTTTTAAAAAATTCAAATGATGTAACCTATTTAATAATTCTGTGTGTACTACTTTCTGAAAAAAATTTAAAAAATATTGTTTTCTTTTTGGGACTTCTTTTTTCTTGCCCCCATTTTTTTTAAACCTCTTGAAAACCCTTTTTTTTTGCTGCTGTACTTTTGGTTTCGTCTTTAGTTTCATGCCCCTTTTTAAAACTCTAAAAAAAGGGAAAACAAAATTACAAATAAAAAAATTTTTTTCTCAAAATTTAAAATTTAAAAAAACTCAGCAGATTTAATTAAAAAAATTGAAAATATTTCACTTCCAGTCAACGCTAAATTAATATCATTTGATGTTAGTAATTTATTCCCCAGTATACCCATAAGTGAACAATCCCCTTGGGAAAAAAACTTCTATCTCAAGTAATATAAATGTTATCAGGAAAAAAAAAATTTTTTTTGGAATTAAAAATGGATATATTTCTTTAGTTTTTAAATTACATTTTTTTGGGGTTTTTTTTCAGCAAATGGGTTAAAAATGATTTCAATTTATAAACTATTTCCGACCGAATGGATGATGGGGAAATCATAGAAATCCTTTAGTTGAAAGCAAAAAAAAACCCCTAAAAAACTGCTTGTTTTTTAAATTTACAGAGGAAAGGGGAAAAACATACAGATATTTTATAACAAATTACTTGTCGAAAAAATTGGGATGAATGTTTTTCTTTTTTTGAAAATTTTTCCCCAAAAACCCCCCCTTTTGGGGGGGTTTGGGAAAAGGGTTCCAAATCTGAATTAGTGCGAAAATAGCAGGGGTTTTTAAAAAAAGTTACCCCACCTTTTTTGTTTAAATCCCCCTTTTGGGAAAAATAAAATAATACATCTCCTATAAAGGGGTTTAAACCAACCCCCATGGAGGGGGGGGGGTGAAACATATGCAATTTTAAAAATTGAAAAAAAAAACAGTTTTTTTCCAGACATGTCTAATAAACCCCTTTTTAAGAGAAAAATACCCTATCAATGGGAAAAAAAAAAATTTAAAATTAAATTTTAAAAAAAGTATTTTTTTTTTTTTTGACCAAGTATAAAAATTAAAATTTTTTGAGTTCATTTTTAAACCCCAAAAACACCCCTGCAAGGGGATTTTTTTCCCCCCAAAATTTAAAAAATATAAAAACCAAAAATTTTGTATAAAACTTTTTAAAAGGTTTTTTGGGGTTATCTTAAATATGATTTTTAACATAAAACCACCGTTCAGAGGATTTTTATAAAAAACCCCCCCCCAAAATAAAGGGAAAGGCACCTTAATTATTGGGAAAAAAAGGCCTATTTTATACACTTGGAATAAAAAATATGAGGCTAAACACTATTTGATTAAGTAATTTTGTTTTAAATTTTTTTCCTCATAATAAGGATGGCTATTGATCAAACTCATTCTAAATGTTGGTTTTATGTAAATATTATATTTGAGATATCCTGAAACATCTAAATAGATTTTTTAAATTTTAAGTTGTTATGATTTTCTTTTTTTTAAAAGGATGAATATCCCCCCCTTTTCGGGGTTTGGGTTTTGGGGGTTTAAAAATAAATAAATAATCAAAGGTATCCTTTTTTTTAATTGGATCAAAAAAAAAAAATTTTATTCTTAAAAAAAAACATTTTTTTTATTAAATTTTTTTCCAAATTTAAAAAATTTTTTTTCCCTCTTAGATAAGGGGGGGTTTTTTAATTTTTAAACTTGCATATGATTTTATATATTTTATGGGGGATTCACCCCCACATATCCATGGGGGGGTTTTTACAACCTTCTCAAAAATGGGGATGTATTTATCATTTTTTTTCCCAAAAGGGGGATTCGAAACAAAAATCGCAGGAGAATAACTTTTAATACCACTGCTACTTTCGCAATTTTTTTTTCCCAAAAATCTCGAATTCCTTAACCCTAGTGGTCCCCTTTTTTTAAGAGAAACCCCAAAAAGAGGTGTTTCAAAAAAAAAATTAAAATGGGGTTTTTTAAAGGTAAAAGTTTTTTAATGAAAGTGATATCAGTAGACTAACTTTAATGAATCCACTCCACTAATTTTTTACTCATTTTAAACTTCCAAAATAGGGGTTTTTCCCAAAAAGACCGGTAGTTTCTTTTTTTTTTGCACCTTCTTATAAACCCCCAAAAAAAAGACATAATTACCAAATATACAAATTTTTCTGCAAAATTTCAAATTAAAAACTAAAAGATTTAATTAAAAAAAATTTAAAATATTTCCCCTTTCCCGTCAACCCCAAATTAATATATTTGATGTTAAAATTTTTCCCCGATCCCTTTTTAAATAACAATCTTTAGTTGAAAAAATTTATTCAAAATATAAATGTTATCGGGGAAAAAAAAAAAATTTTAACCCCCTTTAAAAGTTTTTTTGGAACAAAACTATTTTGAATTAATGGGAACATTTATTCCAGAAAAAAAGGGGCAATTTTTAACCCACTTGGCCCTTTTTCTGTCTAAAAAATTTATGGACTCTTTGGAAAATAGAATAAGCAATCACCCCCTTTTTAAACAATTTATTTATTGGTACAGGATTTTGAAAGATATTTTGGCTTGCTTTTTCGGGTAAGGAAAAACAATTAAAAAATTCCTTGACTTTTTTAATAATATACATCCTAACATAAAATTTATATGAAAAAGAACAAGAAAATTTATCAATTTCTTAGATTTAAAATAACACAAAAAAAACCCAAAAAACTTTTTTTTAATCTTTTTTAAAAACCCACCCATACTGACACAATTTAAATAATTTTTTTTTGTCATCCTATAAAAACCCCAAATTTGCAGCTTTTCCAGTATGATACATAGATTAATATCAGTCCTTTAAACGAAATTAATTTTCAGAAAGAACTAATATAATTAAACAAATTGCTCAATTGGGGTTTTTCCTCACAGATAATAACAAAAATCCTAAACAAAAAAATGTATAAAAAAAAAATAACCTAATTTACCCAGTACCTAAAGAAAAAAAAAAACTTTAAACTTATAACATATATTGGACAAGTAAGCGAAAATATTGCCAAATTTTAAAAAATTTTAAAAAATTTAAAGTACATTCAAAACTATAAACCATAGTAAATTTAAAAAAAAATAAAACTAAATTAGATAACAATCACAAATCGGGAGTTTACAATTCGTTAAAAATTGTCCAAAAACAAAAATCAGGGGGGGAAATTTTTTCAAAAGAATAAAAGAACATTCACAAGTTTTCTAAAAGAAAAACCCCCTTTCCCCACGCTAATCATTTAATAGAACAAAATCATAATTTTGATCAAAATTTCAAAATACTTCATAAGAAAACAAAAGGGCCCAAATTGAATCTACTGGAATCACTTGAAAATAAACAAACTTAAAAATACCGATACTCCCATTAAATTGTCAATTAGACCTAAAAACCCCCCCCGTTAAATTTAAATGTATTATAACACTTCAATTATTTAATTTTAATTTAAAAAGAAGATAAATATGATGGTACATTGTACTCCATGTAGAATAAAAAAATTACAATTGACATTATAGGGGTGTATCAAAAATGTTTCAATTTTTAAAAACCAAAATCTGCACAAACACTTTTTTTCCATAAAGAAAAACCTATAAAAATAGAGATTAAAAAAAGATTTAATTGTAATTTAATCGCGATACTGCCACTGGGATTTTTTTGTAAAGGATAAAAAACCAAACAAAAAGGTTTTTTGGTTAAACCTGTTGGTTGCATTTTTCCAAAACCCTTTTTTTTAAAAATTTAAAATTTTTGTACCCTTTTAAAGTTGATCTTTGGGAAAAATATTTACCCAGGCTTATTCTGCCTAACACCAGTTTTTAAAAAATTTAATTTTATTTTATTTTTATTTTTTTTAAAATTGCCGATTTAATTTTCCGGTTTAAACTTCAAACTTATTCTTAACCTGATATTTTAATTTCCATATAATTTGGCGAAAGTGTAAATAACGGCTTCGAACATTGCGTTGAAACCACCCGCTCTTGGAAAGAGAAATGGGGGGCGAAAAATAGGGTGGGTTAAATTAATAAAATTGCTAATTTATAATTAAAGAACGTGTAGTAGTATCGTTATCCGATATCATTACATATCTAGACTATAGGTCTGTCAAAGATTCAGTTAATTAAAGGATTTTGTAAAAACAAAAAGAATATTTGACCTAGACAGGGCGTAGCCTTAACTTCCTAATAAATATAAAACAAGTATTTTACATGCTCTTTGTGCTCTGCATGTATTTTTCGCTAATTACACATATTTTTTACATCAAAATAAAATTTTCATAAAAAACAATGTTCCGATTTATGGTTAAACTGATTTTTTTCATTTTCTGGAAGTTTTTTTTACTGGACCGAATCAAAAAGCACCTTAATGACAGTTTTTTTATTGTGGGGAATTTTTAAATCAAAAGCTCATTGCGGTTCTTTCTTTAACCTTTAAATATTTTTGGATTTTTTTACTTTTTGTTTTTAGTATTAAAGTCTAAAATATATTTATTTCCCAGCCCCAACGTTCTTTTGTGAGGTGTTTGTATTAAACAAGGAGTAAGTTGTTAGAACAAATTAAAAAACAAGGGATTTGATGACTCTTTTTTTGCAAACGAAGAGTGACCGCAAAAACTCCTGTTTTTTTACCATTCACAGAGAGGTGAGGAAAGACAACAGATATGTGTTTCATCAAATTACTCGTCGTAAAAAAATAGGATGACATTGGTTTTCGTTTTGTCAAATTTTTTAAAAAAAACCCTATTTAGGGGTTGAAAAGTTCCATATCAAAAAAATTTCGAAAGTAGCAGTGGTTTTAAAAAAAATTTTTCACTGCGTTTTGTTTTGAATGGACCTTGGAAAAAATGTATAATACATTCCCCTTTTTAAAGGTTGTAAAAACCCCCCTGGACTATGTGGGGTGCAATAGCCCTAAAATATATAAAATCATATCAAGTTTAAAAAAGGAAAAAACCACCTTATCTAAGGATAAAACCCCCCTTTAATAAAAGGAAAAAATTAATAAAACAGCATGCTTTTCAAGAAAATTTACTTCGTTTTTTTTATCCAAGTAACAAAGCAGGTGCCTAGTTTTTGAGTTCCTTTTCCCCAAAAAAACCCTGCAAGGGGGGTTATTCATCCCCTAAAATGTAGAAAATCATATACAACTTAAAAATTTAAAAAATCTATTTAGATGTTTCAATTTAAAAAATTTTAAAACCAACATTTTTAAAAGGTTTTGTCAATACCTCCTTATTTAAAAATTAAATAAATTTACCCTTTCAAAAGTGTTTTTTCAATTTTTTTTTTTTAAAAATTTTTTTCCTAATAATTAAAGGGGCCTTTACCCTTCATTTTGGGGGGGGATTATCAAAACTCAAATGGTTTTATGTTAATTAATATCATATTTAAAATATCCTAAAAAATCTTAATGTGTTTTATACAATTTTAGGTTGTATATGATTTTCTGCATTTTGGAGGATAAATATACCCCCTTGCAGGGGTGATTTTGGTTAAAAGTGAACTAAAAAAGTCTAGGTACACCTGCTTTATATACTTGGATCAAAAAAATACCAAGCAAATACTTTGTTTGAAAAAAGCTAGCATTTAATTCAATTTTCCTATTGATAAGGGTAGTTTTCCCCTTAAAAAAGGGGGGTGGTTATTAGACATGTCGGGAAAAAAATCTTTTTTTTTGCAATTTTTAAAGTTGCATATGATTGCACCCCACATAGTCCATGGGGTGCAACCTTCTCAGGTATGGAGATGTATTATTTTATTTTTCCCAAGGTCCATTCGAAACAAAAATGGTGAGGGATAACTTTCAATACCACTGCTATTTTTCGCATTAATTCAGATTTGGCAACTTTCCAACCCCAAATAGGGGTGATTTTTGGAAAATTGCAAAAAACGAAAAACAGTGCTCACCCTAATTTTTGCGACAAGTAATTTGTTATAAAATATATGTATGTCTTTTCCTTACCTTTCAAAAAGAACCTAAAGGTTTTTCTATGATTTTACTCATCATCCATTCGTTTGGAAATAGTTTATAAATTGAAATCATTTTGAAGCATATTTGCTGAAACAACCAAGTATTTAATTTAAAAACTAAAAAATATACCCATTTTTAATTACCAAAAGTTAAAATCAGTTCTCACTAATTTATGCAATATATGCCAAATTTTTTTAACAATTGCTACGAACACTACAGAAGGAGAAAGAAGTTTTAAAGATTGAAACAATATTACAAAATATAATAGGTCGACTAGGGTAAGGGTAGATTGACAACCTCTCGTCTTAATATTGAAAGAAACTATGCAAAGAATATTGATTTAAACTCAGACATAGACAAATTTAAAACAGTAAAAGGAAAATATAATGTTAAAACGTATTATTAATTCTGAATTTTATTTGTTTTAAATATAACATTATAAGAAATGACATACGTGTTTTTATTATTAATAATATTATTTTTATTAAAAAAGCATGTTTAAAGGCTGCCACTCGCCCCGCCTATAAAGGCTGGCTACGCACCTGCTAATAATTGTCACAAGATCCACTTGATATAGCCGGATTTAATATAAAACAGCAGCAATTCAAATACTAGTCTTATCTGTGTTGTTATTTACCTGAATTTAAAAATTGTTTTAACACCTACAAAACTTAAGTATTTTATTGATAAATCAAACCAATCTGTGTATCAGGACATTGTCCCTACATTAGTAAAGGGATAACGTAAATTCCTAATAGCAACGTAGAGAATGGTACAGATACTCAGTGGCGTATATAAAGGTTTGGGGGGAGGGCAACTCCCCTGTTTAAAAATAAACGGAAATAATATGGTAAAAAATAAAGTTAATAAAGAATTTTTTAGGTTGTTTTAAAAAGTGGAAAGGGGGGGCCCTTTCCCAGCCACCTAATAAACGCCACTAGTGATAAAAAAAAGCCCCGTGGTACTTAAACTTAATGTCCAAGTAATCACGAAAAGTAAAAAATAAAAAGGTTCTTTTATGGGTTTCTATAAGGATTCAAAAAAAGGGAAACACTTACACTAAAATTAAAGAAAGTTTTTAAATTTTTGGGGCCAAGAAGGTTTGACCCCACAGGTAGGGTCAAGGGTATTTTAAAGTCAAATTTGCAAAATTCCAAAAATTTGAAGACTGTATCCCTATGTTTTTTAGGTCGCTAAAAACGAGTCTGTGTCCAGTTTGGCTCCACCAAATTTGACCTTGAATTGCTTCCCCAAAAAAAAATTCTGAAAGACTTGGCCCTGGTATTTGTATGTTTTTAAGGGTTAAACTGAATCAGGGTTAGTTTGACCCCATCAGATCAGGGTAAGGACATTTAAAAGGGCAAATTGCAAAATTAGTCGCAACCAAATTTCAAGAGAGTTATTTTTGTTTTTGAGGTGGGTAAATACCAATCCATGATAGTTTGACCCACCAAATTTGGTCGCAAATTTTCCCTTTAAATGCCCTTGACCCTGACCGATTGAGTCAAACTGACCCGGATTTGGATTCAGCCCACAAAAAATAAAAATATCAAGTCTTTCGGACCTTCAACTTTTTTTTTTTTAGGGGCTGTGTTATTGAAGATAATAAAAACGATTTTGTTTACTAAAACTTAATAGCGAATCTCTAACGTGTTCGTTATATTGTCGAGGATTTTCTGTTGCCCAAAACCTGCAGTTATGTTTATTTACTTTTCCATTGAGGTGAAATGTGGCTTCGTCTGACATTATTAGTCTATCCAAAAAATGTATATTGTTCCTTAAAATTTTAATTCTCTGGCAAAATTCCACCCTTTGTGGAAAATCAGTTTTTTTTATTTCTTGTAACATTTGAATTTTGTATGGCTTTAATTTAAGTTCTTTTTCATGATTTCTTGTACTGTAGTTTTAGGAATGGACTGAACTTGAGATTTTTCTTGTTGACAATGTTGGATCTCTGAGTATCTCCAAAATTTTGAAAACGTTTTTTTTTAAACAAATCTCATTGTTTATAATTTCTTTTTACGGGCTAAAGATCCTGTACCCCAGAATTTTTTTTACCAGATTTTATAAATTTTTTGTGGGTGGAGCTTTTAACATGTTTCTAAATCTTCGCTGGGTTTTTTTTACTGTTTGGTTTCGTAAACATTATAACACTTTTTTTTCCTTTTTTCGCTTCCAATTTAACTTGTCAAAAATGACCAACAAGGCTTGTTGCTGTTATGGAAATGAGATAACTTTGTTTCCACAGGCAACTTTTCAAAAAATCCTTTTAAATAATATTCCCTATTAAACATAAAATTCATTCTTTGGAGGCCCAATAAATGCGTTTTTTTTTAAGATAATCATAGCTTGTGTTACATTTTAAAGGAAAAAGATTAATTTTAAAAATATTGAAACAGGGTGTTCTATTTAAATAACAAAGGGTCCTTTTCGGAAAATCGGCCATTTGTTTTGAGCAATGTCACAAAAAAAATGGTAAAGATACGAATAAACTTTAAAGAAATATAAGTGTATTTGCGAAACCCCCTCTTGATATCTTTGTTCAAAGATTATTCGCGTCAAAAAGGTCAAAAATATGGACGGCCACCCTGTATCTCCCATTCAAGTAATCACAAACGCTGTTAAAAATAAAAGATGCCTTTTTTATGGTTTCTATAGGATTCGCACAAGTTTGAACACTGCACGCTTTGAGTTATGTTCCCAAAACTTTGCAGAATTATTATGTGATAGTCAGTTGCATATAGTGACTATAGTCGTTAACTGAAATAATATAGGTTCAAAATTTAGTTATTACTCAAAAGTATAGAAATTGTTTCAATTCAAGGGGCTTGAGTCCCCCTGCCCCCCTCCAAGTATACGTCAATACGTCACTTCTTACTTCTCAATTTTCTGTCATAAGGCATATTTAGTTCGGTTTGGCATAAAGATAAAACCCATTTTTAGATTTTTTTGTACCTTGGCCTGTCCACTAAAGCTTATATAGTGCCTAGATATTAACGTACCCTAGTATTGGATATTTGTAAAAAAATTTGAGGAAAACCTCATAAAATTTAAATTTTGCACACCCTGTATAAAATCTACAAAGCAATACCCATTATTTTCTAAGTTGATTATTTTTATAATAATTTTTAAATTCATTTTTAATTTCAATTAACTAAGTACGCATTTTGTTTAGTAGAATGCAATTTGACTTAAAAATAATAATCCCTGCAATATTTTGTATAATATTTAAGCAAGAAATAAGAATTACAAACTGCCAGCGTGTCCAAAATTCGGTTTTCATCATTGGGATCTCGAAATCTTAAAGGATACGAGGTCAATTAAATGAAGGCAAAGTTGCGCAATTTGATGCTGATCAAAATGCCACCTGAAAGTTTAAAAAATTTAAATACTTTCGAAGATTTTTGGAAAAAAAAACGAAATTTCACGATTTAATTTTTTTGTCTTTATTTAAATAGAACAAAATAAATTTTAGATTCCCATTGCTACTCTTTCTGTCCTACAAGACAGTGTTATTATATTTACACACCGACGTTTTGTCTTTGAGATGCCATCATCAACTTTTTTTCTTTAAATACGGTGCTGGATTCTTTATTACGTATTTTAAGAGCTTTTAAGGTTCCAAAACAAATGATGTATCGCACCTATTCGAAAAATTCATATTATTGGCAATTTCCATAAGAAACCATGTGTTAGAGAGAGACAGAGAATAGATTTTGGGTAGGAAAACATTAAAATTGTTTTTCCGAATAAGTGTGATACATCATTGCTTTTGTATTGCTAAATGCTCTTAAAATACGTAATAAAAAATCCAGAACTTTATTTAGAAAAACATAGTTGATGATGGCAGCTAAAAGACAAAACGTCGGTGTGTAAATCTAATAACACTGTCTTGTAGAACAGAAAAAGTAGCTATGAGAATGTAAAAATATTTTTTTTATATCTATTTCAATAGAGTTATACAAAAATAGAAATGAAATCGCGAATATTCGGTTTTTGCCAAAAATCTTCGGAAGTATTTAAAGTTTTTAAACTTTTAAGATGGCATTTTGATCAGCATCAAATTGCGCAACTTTGCTTCCATTTATTCGACCTCGTATCTCTTTAAGTTTGCGAGATCCCAATGATAAAAATCGAATTTGGGACACCCTGTACAGGGTGTCCAAATAAGAAGGGACGCCGGCTGTATCTCGGAAAATATTTATCGCACAGCGTTGGGGAAAAATATTTTTGGTAAAAGTGCTCAAGAGAAATAGCTGGAAATTATTTTCAAGTTTCTGCTGCAATCTTGAATCTAAAAAAGTGGTGTTTCTGTGAATTTTGCTTCATTAACCTAACAAAAAAATACCTGATCTTTAAAGTCGAGGATAATCTAAACCTTTTTTTGTTTGATAATTTTTGCTATATCTCTAAAATAAAGTGGTGGAGGTATTCAAGGTTTTCGTAAAACACACCCTGTATCTTCGAAACGGCTAAGCCGATTTTAACAAACTTAGGCTAGTTGAAAAGAGCTATTTTTGGGCTATAAATCTTAAAATATTTAAAGTTTTGTTTGTTTTACATGTCGCCGCTAGAGGGCTTTTTTCGACATTTCGACAGAAATGGTTAATTTTCTCAAAAAAATTAAATGCATTGGTATAATTTTTCTTTATGAAAAAGTAGCTAAATAATGCCTAAACAAGCTCGCGAAAACCGCATCTCGATATCTTGTTCCTTACCTAATATTTAGACCAAAGAAAATTTTATACGTCAATATCTCAAAAACTATAAAAGCTACAAGAAATTTTATAAAACATAAATTGTGTATTTTTATAAAATCTCCAATTAAGGTTAAATAATATTTTCATCTAAATGCAGTACTTCACGAGTTATAATCAAAAAAGCGAATTCCAGAGGTATACCTTGAAAAAATCCTGAAAATTCGATTTTTTTATTATAACTCGTAAAGTATTGCATTTAGACGAAAAGATTTTATAACCTAAATTAAAGGTTTTGTAAAAATACATAATTTATGTTATGTAATATTTCTTGTAGTTTTTATAGCTTTTGAGATATTGACGTATAAAATTTTCTTTAACCTATTAGGTAAGGAACAAGATATCGAAACCTATTTTGCAAACTGTTTGGCATTATTTAGCTACTTTTTATAAAGAAAAAATTGTACCATTGACAATTAATTTTCAAGAAAATTAACCATTCTGTCGGAATGTCAAAAAACCCTCTAGCTGGCGACATGTGAACTAACAAAACTTTAAATATTCTAAGATTTATAGCCCAAAATATTTCTTTCAACTAACCCAAGTTTGTTAAAATCGGCTACCAGTTCGAAATACAGGGTGTGTTTACGGAACTTACATACCCACCTTTTTTTTGAGATATAGCAAAAATTGATCGAACAAAAAGTTAGATTATCCTCGACTTTAAAGATCGTATTTTGTTAGGTTAATAAGCAAATTCCAGAAACATCACTTTAGATTCAGGCAGTTACCTTGCGGCCATTTTAGAAACTTAAAAATAATTTTCAGCTATTTCTCTTGACCACTTTTACTAAAAATATTTTTTCCCAGCGCTGTGCGACAAACATTTTCTGAGATACAGCCGGTGTCCTTTCGTATTTGGACACCCGGTACAGATGTATTTCGCTGGATATCGAGAAAGAAGTTAGCATTAATACTTTTAAAATATTAAAGCCAATCCTAGTTAGTCGCTTATGAATCGTTAAAAAAATAATAAAAATAAATAAATAAATGATAAATAAATAATAAAACAAAAAGAATAATAATACATATTAAATAATAATAATAAATAATAAAATGTTATACAAGAAGTGCAAGATTTAAATACTTAATATATTTAGCGTTTTTTACAAATAACTATTTTTTTTATATAAATATAGAGTGTCTAGTATCAGTAATAGGGTTATTTTATTTTGAACGAATAGTTTTATAATATACAGGGTGTAAAATTAAAAAAAAACAACCTTGCATTATATCCTTAAAACTGTAACCGATAAAGAATTTAACATGTTACTGGATTCGATGTAAAATTTTACATAAACTTGCTTTTCACTTATTTTTTCTATCTTCACTAACAACCGAGATACAAAGGTTTGCTGAAATCGCCCAAATTTGTTAGAAGATTAAGTTAGTTTGTTGTTAAGAAATAATTTTGTTTTTCTATTTTCGAGACGGATTTTTAAAACAAATTTAAATGTCTTTAAATTTTAAGGCCAACCCGATTCATTTTGGAGATTTTACAAGGGTCCCGTATATCGGTTAATATTAGAGATAAAAAAACTTTAGCAATTTTTTGTAGATTCCAGTGGCGTACTGTTTTTTTCTGTCAGTTAAAATTTAGATAAAAACTTTAAAAATCCTAGATTTGCAATTGGAAAATGATTCGAATGTAAACAAAAGAGTTAAGACATATAATTACTATTCTCCTAATTACCATATTTGTTGGTTAATTTTTAAAAGCCTGTCATTTTTTTAAACAATTAAAAGAGAAAACGTTAATTTTATGGTATATATCTCTTGTGTCAATTAAAATCATTGTCTTAAGTGTTTTTTTTTTAATATTTATATGCATCGTTGACATTTATATTAACTTTTTTTTTTTAATTTTTAGATGATGATCAATCATCAAGACTTAGAGATATAGATTTTAAGGAATTGGTTAAAATTAGATTACCAATTTTAAAATGGCTACCGACATACACTTTTTCCCTGTTTCTTCAAGATTTATTAGCTGGTTTTACGGTGGGACTTACAGAAATTCCCCAGGGAATAGCTTATGCTATTGTTGCAGGTAAAAATGTGTTAAAAAAAACGACGTTTTACATTTATGTTATGTATTTTTTTTTTTTTTTAATTTAAGTAGTTTGTTGACAAACTACTTAAATTACTTTTTTAAACACCCACAGGGTGTTTAAAAAAGACGCGGCAATATTTGAGGCGATAATTTTTCAAGATATTTTCTTAAAATAATCTTTGTTATCATCTGCTTCCCCGGAAAATGCGGGATATTTGCAACCTGCAACATTTTTTTCACTGTATCTTTTTCTGGGGTTAGAAATTTGCAATGGTACAATAAAAAACCATTAATAGTTGCAGATTTCCGAAAGAAGCAGATGATTACAAATATTGTTGCCTTGGAAAACATAAAGATCCATCCCAAATGTCATGCCTCTATGTTTATTCATATTAATATATATATATATATATATATATATATATATATATATATATATATATATATATATATATATAATATATATATATATATATATATATATATTTATCATATAATTATTATATAATGAAAAAAAATATCTACGGCAGATGGATACTACAAATGGGACCGTTAACTTGGGACATTACAAAAGAAGTAATGTCATTTGAAATTTTAAAGTTGAGGTGTGGAGCGCCTAGGAGGTTTATTAACTAGTTTATAGTGGTTTTAGTTCTGCCTACTTGTATATCATTTGTACCAAAGTACAATTTTCTAGTTTTTTTATTTTTCAAGATACTTGTCTTAAAAGTTTTTAATTTAAAACCCTGCATCGTACCCCCTACTTAGATGAAATTTTAGTTCATCAATAACTTGTATATCATTTGTACCAAAGTACAATTTTCTAGTTTTTTAATTTTCAAGATACTTGTATTAAAGGTTTTTAATTTAAAACCCTGCATCTATGTCTTAATAAAATTATTACAAAATAAAGCTTCTAAAAAAAGTCGTTCACAAAACGACCAAACATCACCAAAGATGAATAGTTTTTGTACCTCTTACGATAAATTGAAAATAAAATTTGTAGGTCTTCCCACTCAATATGGAATGTACAGTGGGATCATGGGAGGTTGTATGTACTTTATTTTTGGAAGTTGTAAAGACATCAATATGGGACCGACAGCCATCATGGCATTAATTATACAGACCAGTGTTACGGCGATGGGTCCAGACGGGGCCGCTTTGATGACTTTTATTTCCGGAATAATTATATTTTTAGCTGGAGTTTTACATTTAGGTGAGACTTTCTATGTAATATAGTGTTGGCATTTTGTTATTTAATATATGAAGGGTCAAGTTCCAAAGAGTACAGTTTCCAATATTACTACTTAAAAAAATATAAACTTATATAAATTGAAATTAATGCATTATTTTTAAAATTTGATTATTCTGTTTTCGAATTTGTCATCGCATAAAAATATTTTTAAATTTTTAGATGAAAAAAATATTCTTCTACAAAAATATTAACCATAAAGATGTGGAGTCTGTACGTTATGAAAATTACTGCTGGAGATTGTTAAAAATGAAAATGATTTTTTATTTTGAAATACATTTTATTTATAGGAATAACTAACGTACTTAATTATTAGGTTTTAAATTAACGTAATCTTCAACCTTTAAACTCACCACTAGAGGCCACCTCTACGAGGAACTCAGGACATGGGAAAAAAGTCAAAAAGAGACTTACTGGAACAACATCCCAGGACAAAGGCAGGCGAAAAGATTTATTTCGCATTCACCTAAGTACACAAAGAAGCTACTGGAACTTCAAAAAAATGAACTTAAACTGGTTACCGACTTCCTAACAGGACATGGCCCTTGGAGGTATCACCTCAAAAAATGGAAAGACTGAGGATGAAAATGTCGGTTTTTTCACGAGGCAAACGAAACTGCGGAACACATTCTCTGTGAATTCAGAGAACTGACCCGACAACGGCTTAAATACCTCGAAGGGGTATATCCTACTCCTAGAGATATTATTCAGCTTGCACCGCGTAGTATCCTGAACTTTGCTAAAGGTATAGGAATTACCGGGCACTAAACAACGAAGGGTATTCACAAAAGATCTCTTTAGGTCGAAGTGAAGGAGGGCTACACTAGAGCCGAGCGACCCCGTTTATTACAATACAATACAAAACCTTTAAACTACTATTATAAACAACTTATAAACGTTTTTTCATTATGAACTTAAAGCAAAAAAAAATCTTAAGATCTTATTCTAAAAAAGAGTTCATTTTTACACGTAAATTTAGCCGGAAACAACCTGTGTCACCTTTCAAAACATGGTAAATAGATGAAAACCCCGGGTTTGTCCCCAAAAAAATCCACAAAATGGTTTTTTATAGAACTTTCCTCAAACATTTCTCGCCAAGAATATCCGAAAAAACTCAAAAAATTTACTTTTTTTCAAAAAATCATATCTCTGCTTAATATTAAGATTGAGGAGTAATTTTTTGGAAAATGATAAGTAAAAGTGTGTAGTTTAACTACGCGAAGGATAGTTTCTGTCAGATTAATTGTTTTTGATTTAGGGCTTGTCAAAAATTTACCTAATGTACATTGAAGATTAACTGCTCAAGGACTATTTCCAATTCTGTCAATTGAGAACCAAATATTAGTACCTACTTTTCTTAATTTATATTATGTTGCCTGTTGCACATAGTTCTTCTGGATCTTTTGTTTTTAAAATTTTGCCTTTTTGTTATATCTCTTTGATTAATTTGTCAGTTTTACATATTTTTAGTATACCGAATAAATTAGGAAATAATATAACCCTTTTTTATGTTTTAGGTTTTATTGTGGAATTTTTTTCATTTCCGGTGATCACAGGCTTTACAGCAGCTGCTGCACTAAGTATAGCTTGTTCTCAACTGAAACCGTTACTAGGCATAACGGGATCAGCCAAGGAATTTCTGGATGCCTGGATATCTCTATTTAAACATATTGGAGAAACTAGAAAATGGGATGCTGTTATTGGATTTAGTTCAATTATTGCTTTATTTATTTTAAGGGTAATTGTATAGTTTTATACATTGAAACATGCAATTGTTGGCATAACGTAGGAAATAATTGACTGTGGGGCATAATAGGCCAACGGCCGAGTGATGATCACGTTGTCAAAATTAGTAATGGATTTAGCAATTGTTAAAAGTTAACAACGGTTTAGAATGTTTAACAAAACGTCATTGTCAGTGTTATTCAATGATTTTAGTAGACAACCTGTCAAAATCTGACATTTTGTTAAACACAAACCTTTTTAATTTTCCCTTTTGGTAAATTTAACAACGCGTCTCACTGGCCTGTTTTTTTGAAACCTCAATCTTCAGCCACGATATTTAAATTTGTTCTTGTAAAAAAATACTGTTACACATTGGGTTAAAATATATGAATAATATACTGTGTACCGGGTGACACAGCGGACATGTAGCAGCACATAAGTTTTTTATTTAAAAGAATTAATTTTTAAAATTGTGTCATAAGGACACGCTTTTAATGACCAAATAAAACCAATGTTTTAACTCCCGGTTTAACCGAAAGTAACCCTAAATTTTAAATTTTAAGTAGAACCCTGTATATATTTATAGCCTACCTGATCCGCCTCAAAGTTATTTTCTCAATCATGTGTCACACTTGTCATTTAATTTCAAAATGGTTGCAGAATCGATTTCTTTCCCAAAATTTTAGTAGGCCATGACGTGACAATTATACAATACAAAAATATTTGTGATTTTGTTACTTTATTAATTAATAAGAGTTAGGAATAAAGGTTAATTTTTTTAAATTTTAGAAGTGTTTTTTTTTAACGCAAAATAGGAAACTCAAATTTTTATTTAATGTAACTTTAGATCAAACATTTACTATTTCATATAATTTATCAGAACTAGTATGAAGAACTGTTTTTTTTTTATTAAAAACGCAAAATTGTACATATCTACATTTTTCTATGATAATTGTTTAGATTACCTTTGTGTTACAGTTTTAATTATTAATTAAATTTCTTTGATTTGTAAAAAAATGTTCTTTTCATTTCAAAAATCTCGGCGCATTGTTGTTACCTGTACTTATACTTTTGGGATTTGTCTCAATGAAGATATTAAAATTTTTACGTTTTATAAAAAAGGTTTAAAGTATATCAATTTTGATTAATTATATGAAATATAAATGTTTGTTTTAAAGTTAAATTAAATAAAAATAAAGTTTCCTATTTTGGATTTTGAGATATTAAGCGTTAAAAAATACATTCTGAAATTTAAAAATAACCTTCATTCCCAACTCTTATTAATTTAAAAAATTAAAAAAAACACAAATTTTTCCCCCTTTTTCTTCACTTTTCGCCTTTTTCTGATAACACTGGGGAACAGCAAAATGTTTCCGAGACCAAAAACAAAATTTTTTACATTATTTAATTTAAAAAATCTATCTGGCAAAAGTCTCAGTTGGTCGGTTTTTTAGATACCTGCTAAAAAATTTTATCTACCTACCCTTAATGTATGGGACCATAAAATTTGAAGTACCTGGTTTTATTACATCAGGTCTTTTAAAGGGGTTATGAATACATGTAATTAAATCCCATAGTGGTAGTTAGTTGAGTTTCAACCACCAGTTGATCGAGAAGTGTTCGTATTTGAGAAATTAAAAAATTTTTTAGTAAAAATGTCCGAGTTTGTGTAAATAAGCGGACCCTTTTTGTTATATATGTGGTGGGTGACTTTGTGAAACAAAAACGTACTCTTACCCTTTAATAAAGAATTCCACTTGATTTTTTTGCAAAGTTGAACCCGGATAAAAAATTGGGGTCCCCCCTATCCTAAATAAAATTCTCAAACATCGAGGCGGCTAAGTGGAAAAGCGTAAGATTTTCTTTTGCTATTCCCATGATTTGGGGGAACCAAAGACCACATTAATTATTTTGTTTGACACCTTCCCTGAGAAAAGGCCTCGAAAAAAAAAAGTTTGGCGAAAAATCCAAAATTTTCAATCCGCCATGCCCGGGGCCCCCCAATGACAGTTGCCTGTGCCCAAACCCCCTCAGGAATATGCGCTCTGATGATGATGAAACGGAATCAAACGGTAGTGGGGCCGGAAAATGTCGCCGGTATCCACTTCGCAAGATTCAGATTTTGTCTGTGAACTTCCCACTAAACAACCCCACAAAATAAGCCAAATAATTAAGTGCTATAAGGGATTTGAATTCCCCAAAAAAAGCAGA
Source organism: Listronotus oregonensis (assembly GCA_019359885.1). Lineage (NCBI taxonomy): Eukaryota > Metazoa > Arthropoda > Insecta > Coleoptera > Curculionidae > Listronotus > Listronotus oregonensis. The sequence continues at coordinate 26,824 of JAHBCN010007153.1, read as the reverse complement.
GCTATTAGCCCCAAAAGTTACAACAATGGAATTTACTTCAAGTAAATAAAAGCCGTGTACCGAAGCCGCCAGAAAAACTTAACACCATTTTTTTAAAATGGAAAACAATTTGGTAGCCTGTAGGGACATTGGGGACTAATGACAGCTTTAGATGTGGACTATGAATCAAAAGACTGGAGACTTTTTATTGATTCCTCAAAAGTAAATTTAAAAAGTGTTACTCCATATCGGAAAAAGCTTGGCCAATTTGGGCCGCAGTCCACATGAAAAAACTTTAGTAATTTAAAAAATGTTACTGAACTATACAGTACGAAAAAATAAAATTAAAAAATTTGTGGGGATTTGAAAGTTGTAGTTTTGTTGGAATGCAGCTAGGTTATACCAAATACTGTTGCTTCCCTGCGAATGGGGCATCGGCACGATCGGATCACTACAGAAGGAAAGTTTGGTCTCCGGGGTGTCTTTGAGAGGGAAAAAAAATGAACCCGCGCGCCCTTAGTTCCCGCAGAAAAAAAATTTTTCTACCACCACTTCAAAAAATTGGGACTCAAAAAAAATTTTGTAAAACCTGAACAAGGAAGTCGTGCTTTAGTTATTTAAAAGAAAAGTTCCCTTCGATCAGTGATGCTAAAATTAAGGGGGAATATTTGTGGGTCCCCAGATTAGGAAACTTTTCGCAGATGAGCAATTCAATTCCGTACTTGAAGGCAAGGAAAAGACGCTTGGAATGCCTTTAAAATGGTTGCAACGAATTTTCTGGGAAACATAAAGCTGAAAACTATAAAGACCTGGTTGCCCAACTTTTTTCTTGTTACCAAAACCTAGGGTGCAATATGTCCTTGAAAATTCATTTCTTGGATTCTCATCTGGATTACTTTCCGGAGAATTGTGGAGCTGTAAGTGACGAACACGGGGGAGAGGTTCCACCAGGATATTTCAAACATGGAAAGAAGGTATCAGGAAAAATGGAACTGTGAGATGTTAGCCGACTACTGCTGGTCTATTACGAGGGATAACCCAGAGGCTGCTTACAAAAGGCAGGCTAAGAAGCGTAAACTGAATGACTAAACTTTTAATTTAATGGTAAAAATGTGCTATTAAATTGCTTTTGTTGAATCAACAATATTATTGTTATTTGTATTTTGTATGTTCACTGTATATACCTATGAATTAAAATTTTGTAAAAAATAATGCTGATTTTTTTTTTTGCTAGCCAACTAAAATCTTTAGTAGATATTTTTTAGTTACTTGGGTGTAGTTGAATCTAAAAATCTTGGGTTTGTTCAGGAAACAAACGAAAAGTTGAAATTTGTTCCCCAGTGTAATTTGTAATTGTTACGTCATGGCCTACTTAAATTTTGGGAAATAATCGATTTTGGCAGCCATGTTCAAATCAAATGACAAGTCTGGTTGAAAAGAAAAATTTAAGGCTGATTAGGTAGGCTAAAAATATAAACAGGGTGCTATTTTAAATTTTAAATTTCGGGTTACTTCCTGTTAAACCGAAAGTGTAAAAATTGGTATTATTTAGTCATTAAAAGCGTGTCCTTTTGACATTTTAAAAATTAATTCGAATAAATAAAAAAGTTATGGGCTGTTGCATGTCCGCTGTTTCACCCGGTATATTATAAATATTATACGTGTTTATAAAAAAGTACTACCATTTCTCAAAAAAAATTAAACGATGAACGTAATAGCACTGCCTCTTATGGAAAGACAAAACTAATTGAAGAATCAGTTAGTTAAAGCTTTTCTTATTGTAAAAATTATGAATAATTATCTCCTAACTGGGAATATTTAGAAATTATTAAATTAAATAAAAAAATTTCAAACTGAAATGCATATAAATATTTTAAATTGCAGATGACATTTATTTTAAACTGAAAAAAAAATAAAGAATTAAAATATACTAAATGTGGGTCATTATACAAAATTTTAGTTGCCTTTTTTTTAGGAAATAAAAAGGTATGGATCATTAAAAGAAAAGCCCGAATGGAGTAAAAATAGAAATGTACTTGCAAAATTTATTTTCTATTTATCATTGGGAGGTAATGCATTGGCAGTTGTGACAGGAACCTCAATAGCCTATTTTGCAGATAGATATTATAACGCGACGCCATTTATTCTTACAGGTAAAGACATACAATTCTGTAAAGGAATGCGTTACTTTCTTTTAAAAAAATGTATACACTCAATCCCACAAAACAAACTGGTTCCGAATTTAACAATGACTTTTTTAAGATACGCTTATTTCATTTGATTTTTGGACTGTAGATTAATATGACGGGAATTTTTAGTCGGAATCAGTGTAGTATGATAATTTTTCCAAAAACAAATGTCATAATGCCCAGGGCAGCAAATTTTTTGGGGCGACGAAGTTGCTTTAAATAGTAGATTTGTGTTGAAATCATCTTTATATTATAATAAATAAAATAACCTTTTTTATTAGTAAGATAATGTTTAGAATTATTATAAACGTTGCAATTTTATCAACAAAAAGGTTTTTAGTGTCTCGAATTTTATAAATAAACAGCTAAGAAATTTACAGGTATGGAGACATGATGTTTTTCGAATTTATACGAATAATATTTGTGTTTTTTCAAAGTGCGCAATACCGTTGTATGATATTTATATACCTCTTGCCCAAGAACCTTCGTACTAACCATTTTGTTTTCCTCCACACTCAGTAGAATTTTAAGATCTCTGTTCTCTCTTTCTTCGGCACCATTTTTGATATCTTGAGTTGAATATCTATAATTATTTATTACGGTACCTTTGGACTCGAACTTACTGAAAATACGTTTAATAGTTTAAATGGACGGAATGGGCTTGGTGGGGAAATAACCTAAAAACATTTCAGATACTGGTCTAAAACTGTTTCCCGCATAATGCCACTTAATTATGGATATTTTTTCGTCGATTGAATAATTCATATTTTTTTTTCTAATACCGACTGTCACTGATTTATTTACACTTTTCGACTTTTCCTCATGTCAGGGACAATATTCATTTTACTGGTGTCTGTTTGGTTTTACCTGAACCGAAAATTTGGTAATTTTGCAATTACATTTAATTGAATAATTCAAGATTCGCTTGTTAAAATTTTTTGAAACTTGGCACGAGGGCTTGTCAGATTGGTCTCTCAAAAAGTTATCTTATTTATTTTTTCTGTAAATATACAGGGGAGCCAATAATTGATCCCCTTAAAATTTACATGGGATTTCCTATGTTCTGCTCGGCGACGCACCACCCGGTATACGATGCAATGTTATTGACAAAAAAGTGCTAGCGTCTTAAATTTTATAAATTAACAAAAGTGTGTATGTGTGTGTGTGTGTGTGTGTATTAGTGTACAGACAAATAAAGTGAAACTTCTTTATAACACATCATTAACCTGCACGATTTCAAAACACAGTTACTGACAATTCTCGTATTTTTTGTCGACTTGCCCTATGAAAAAAAAAAAGAAAAATTTGTTCTCTAAATTGATAAAAAATTAATTGGTAGATACTTTAATACAAATATTTTAAACAAGAAAAAACATCAAATTTAGTCCAAAAAAATAATAAAATTAGTAATATTACTGAAACAAAATTGGGTTAAAAGTTATGCAGATAGTGTATTTCAAAAATGTATTTAACTTTATATTTAACAGATATCGGTGGGGTTTAAGCAAAAAAAAAGTAAAACGGTTGACTCAACAGATCATCCCTGCAACTTCCCGCTCATTTTATATTACAAATAAATTTTACAGGAATTTTTTTAGTTACATGGAAAAACCTCTTGAATTTTGCTCAAAATGTTTAAAAGATGTGAAGTGGTCCAAATATAAAAAAAAAACAAAATCCCGATATAATAATTTTTGACCAGTGTTGGGGGAGCGTCCCATGCTTTTAATTTTTACAGGAATTTTTCTATTGATACAAAGAGCCTCCTGAATTTCTCGCAGTATTTTTGAAAGGTGTAATGTGGTTTAAATATATATATATTTTTTTTATTATGTCAATTATTTAAAATATTTGATTTGATGTTAATTCCATTAAGAAATATTTTTAATAAAAATTTTAAAAAAAGGTTTCACTGTTTTGATTATTTTTAGATGTGAAATTTCAAAATATGTGACATCATAGTAGGGGGGGGGTCTTATAAATGCGACCAGTTGTGACAGGGACCGGGGAGGAGGGTCAAAAAATTTTGAAATTCCTGTGACGTAATTTATGGATGGCCCCTAAGGGACTAACACATTTACAGCGACATCGCGTGCGCTTACCCTCATTACAGACCATCGTAACAGGAAAAGTGAGACGATTTTTTTAACAATGCTACAAAATTTCTCCATACTTCGTTAAGGAAGTTTCCTTTTAAAAATGTATATCAAAACTATACTTTTTGGTAAAATTTCGGTGATAGAACGACATTTTTTTCATTGCTCAGGAACGGGGCTAAGGTTAAATCCGTCCCTGTATTTTTTTTATGTTTTTTGCAATTCAGTTCAACATCGACATATATTTTTTAAAATTTAGTACGTGGAGAGAATTTAATCATTTAAAAATATATTATTGAGTTCACATTTGAATGTTAAGATATTAGTTTTAGTTATGATGCAAGAAAGCAATTTAAAGTTACACCATGATTTAATTTTTAAAATATCATTTTCAATAACATCATATAAAGAATTTTTATTTTTGTTATTCCACAAAATAGTAGTATCATGCGCAAATATTTTAAATTTTCCTTTTATATCAAGTAATGCTAAATCATTTATATATAATAAAAATTAATAAAGGTCCAAATTAGAAGAATTTTTCATTTTGAAATCTATTTATTTTGCTTCAACTGAATCGATACGTCATTAATTTTTGGGAAAAAAAATCTTATTAGTATCTATTTTATTTAGTGCTTTCCTTGCAAAAGAGAGCAGTTTAAAATATTTGTAAAGCTAAATTCAAAGACTCATGTTAAACATTATATATCTCAAAAAGAATTTAAACACTTCTATTTATATTTTAAAAACAGTATTCCTAATATAAAAAAAATATTGTTTTAATAATGCTTATGGATCATGTATGTATTTTAGGGTCTGTGGAACCAGGTCTACCAAGTATAGGTTTACCTCCATTTAGTACTACGTGGAATGGTACCTATTTTGGGTTTTCTGATATGTTATCTCAATACGGAACACTCATAGCGTTCTGTCCAATGATAGCTTTTCTGGAACATATCGCAATTGTCAAGGCTTTCTGTAAGTATGAGAAGGGTTTTCTACAAATATCAATTAAAGCTGGTAAGACTGGCACGTTCTGCAGCTCAGCTATAGGTTCTTAAGAAGACCAAAAACCGTCTAAAATTTCGAGTAAAAATCACTTTATGAACTCACATACGATAAAAATATTACAGATAAACTCGATACAGGTTTTATCGCCATAATAAATTAATTTGATTTATTGATTTTTCTTAGTGTTGCAATGTTTAATTTAGACTTTTGTATAGAAATATTCTATCATTTGTTTTTAATTTTTCTTGTTTTTAATTCAGTGAAGAATAATGGTATTTTAACTTGGATTTTTTTAGCAAGAGGAAAATTTATTGATGCTACTCAAGAACTTATGGCCCTAGGAATAGGCAACATGATGGGTTCTTTAGTACACTCGATGCCAATCACTGGGTCGTTTACCCGAACTGCAGTTAATAATGCGTCAGGAGTAAAAACTACTACTGCTGGTAAAGTAACATTTTTTGATTAAACGTCTATAATTTAGTTGTAGTGTTGTCACGGTGTGCGATGAAAACTATGGATGAAAACGACATCTCAAGGCTGAGTAAAATCATGCCACAAATTGTTCCTAGCTCTAGAGGCTTACTCTGTAATAAAATTGCTTTTTTTAAGGTCCTTATTAACATTTTAAATTTGGTTAAATTTCACCGATCGCCAAAAACCCGTTTAAAGTGTGCCTGGTCATTTTTAATTTGTATAAGAGCTCAGTAGGTACCATAGTATTACCTGTCTCTTTTACGGTAGCAAATACCTACAATTTTGTTAAAAACAAAAGCATCGGGATCCAAATGCACTGATCGGTTTTCTATACAAGATAAGATTTAAACTGTGTTGATGGCACTGATCTTATTTAACTTGCATGGACGTTTAAAACTCCTCAAAACGAAGCGGCTAAATCTTTTAAGAAGGTATACGACTGTTTTAACTTAAGAATTAATAAAAAAAGGGTTTGATTTTAACCGCAGTAGGAGAAAAAAATTAACCATTTTAAGAGCAGATTTCAAATGACAAGTTTCAGAATAACCGCTATCAATAAAAACGTCGCATTTTATGTGCCACGTACCTATATATTGGATCCAAACTATCTGTTAACAAGTAAGGTTACACCTACATTGGATCCGTATTTCTTCCGACCCGATGTAGACCGATTTCTTATCCGACATCGCCCGACGTGAGTGCCTACATTGATTCAGTTAACGCCCAACCACCGACAATGAGTTCTGATGAAGTTTTTATGTGTTGGCTGATGCTAGAGACCAACGTTCTTAAAAAATGTAAAAGAAAACCTATATGGGTACATAAATTTAACGACGACAGATTTTTAGGAGAGAGTTTAATAAAACTTTCCACACTTTACTTAAATAGCCTGATAAATTCAAGCAGTACCACCGGATGAGTAAGGAAACATTTGATTATATTCTTGAAGGGATAAAAGAAAACATAACTGGACGATCTAACTTCAGAGAATGTATCAGCCCCGAAAAAAATAGCCTTTTTCGTTCCGTCGGATTGGAGAATCGGACTAACCACAACTAAGCAAACACGTTTGGTAGGGAGAAGCCGTCAGTCCGATGTCGGGCGTAATCGGTCATTGTCGGTTTGGGCTTTCTACTTCAGTGTAGGCACTACGCATTAAAACTTTGAGTTTTTTTTCAATCCGACATCGTTCGACGGTCGCCCGACGTCGGATCGGGAGAAATACGGATCCAATGTAGGTGTAGCCTAAGTTACTTGGCGAAGTTCGTATAGTCGTCAGTTTACAAAGTTATATTAACATAGCACTCACTTCTTCTTTAAAAAATATCTAAAACAAAACATCGAGGTGTAATAATAAAACACTTTTTAGTAATTTTTATTTCATAAAAATACATAAATAGACATAGGAGCCCTCGCACACGAAAGCCGTGGGTCGGACCATAATATTCCCATGTATTTTTCTACGCTGGATCTGAATCCGGCCTCAGAAAAGACACTACATGTCTAGGACTGATGCACAACCGCTGTGTTCACACATCGTCGTTGTGGTTGGGCCCAGTAGGATCTTTTGGAACATGCGCTAGAGTTGCTGGTAATCGGCAACTCTCTTGGCTAGCGAATAAAACGAAATCCGAAGCTAAGATGAACACAAGGCTTTAATTTAAGGTGTTAACATACCGTGCTGATGAGTGAATGACATCCTGTGCCTTAAACAGGTGTCTCCAACGGTGCCTTTGAGATACAGGGCGACCTCTCAGAGTATCTAGCCTTACTGCGGTAATGCGGGGCTCTGCAGTGGTGGACTATTACTTCCCTAGCTCCAAACATAGGAAAAAAGTGACAAAGGTACGCTGGCCGAAATGGATAAATCCGTTTCGAGAGGTGCCACTCAAGGTAACAAGCAGACAAAGGTGCGCCGACCGAAACGGGTGAATCCGTTTCGTAAGGTGCCCCTGAAGTCACCGGTGCCTGGTTCACGGGGAAGGACTAATCCATCCCGAACAAACAGGTGCTTAGGAAAGGTTCCCTGAATCCAAACAGAAGGCGGACAGAACCGCCTTTATAGGAAAAAGGGTTCCCTGGCTTTAAACAGAAAGCGGAAAGGACCATTTTCATAGGATAAGCCCAGAGATGCGGCCTCAGAAAGAACATTTGGTTCCTGTAACAAGGACCTGGTAGCTACCCACGTCACTAGACCGGCACATGATGGATCTAATCGTCTGCTCGTTATACTCTCCAGGAGACAGGGACACCAGAACACATCAGAACACATTGTGCTCGTGTCCGGTAGCGACACGAGTAAGAGAAGATGTAAAAACTCTCTCCCAATCTGGTATCGGATTCACTCGAAGTCCGATCCTATTGGGAGAAATATAAAAAGGTGTGAGCCACAATACACCGAGCGGTCGCAGTGGAAGACGTAAAAAGTCCACTCACTTTAAACCTACCTACCTACCTAGGATTGATGCCAGAGGCCGAAAACTAGCCCTAGAAGAGGTGGAAATGGCATTTAACCATGGTATTTTAATGTATTTTTAATGCTAGACCCGAATTTGTGGTCTTTCTGAAATTTACCCTTTAGGACCAACGTTACCCCTGGGGAGGGATGCACGCGAAAATCGCCACGGTGATATTTTCATGTACTTTTTAACGGTACACCAGAATTAGTGGTCAATTTTTTTCCCTGGTAAAATTCATTATCATTTAGGTTCAGCGTTGACAAGTACATAAGAATCCCACCGTTGCGATTTCGGCGTCCAGAACTCGATTTTTCACCCCTGTCTAGGGGTAGTTTTGGTCCTAGAGAGCGAATTTCAGTAGGTAGGGTAAAAACTTTAAATTACAAACTTAGGACCAGGGTTGACAAGTACATAAGATACCACCGTTCCGATTCCGACGTGCAAAACTCGATTTTCCACCCCTCCCTAGGGGTAGTTTTGGTCCTAGAGGGTGAATTTCAGTGGGGGAAAAACTTTTTGACCACAAATTCAGGTCTAGTGTTGTATATTGAATCCCATGGTTGAAACTCATCTTCCACCCTTTCTAGGGATACTTTTCGGCCTCTGGGGCCAATTCTATACCTGTAGGGCCTTTTCGGAGGATGGATTCGGATTCAAGGTCAAAAAATACATGGTCCGACCTACGGATCTCGACATTTTTTTTGTGGGCTGTGAAATGGATCTGTGTGTATTAGCCGGAAAATTAACAGAAAGATGAACCACATCCAACAAAAGTTGTTCGCTCTCGAAGCTCTTTAAAAAAAGTGGTCGCCTCTTTTTTTTTTTCGAAAAAAACATATAACCAAGGTGTCTTTAGAGGTACTCTACAATATTATTGATTTTTTTTTAGGTTTGGTTACTTGTGTAATGCTTATGATATCGCTGGCACTTTTAACCGGAGTTTTTAAATACATACCAAAAGCAACATTAGCAGCTGTGATAATGGTGTCCATGTATTATTTGTGCGAATTTCATGCCGTTGCTGTTATGTGGCGAACACAGAGTAAGATTTGTTTTTATTTGTGAGTTTTTTATTCGCATATTTTCCTTATATGTTAAAGTTTCCATAAGAGGAATGCAATTTTCGCAACATTAGAGCGGTAATTGCACGGCAGAAATCGAAAATTGAATCGCAAGTTTATATTGTTGACAAAACGTCTTTTATTCAGTTTTTGTTTAATAAAATAATTAAATTTACTCAATTCGAGTTTTCAATTAATTCGGTAAATATGCAAATAAATTACACTCGTGCATCAAAATAACCATATAATTTTTTCATTCAACGTGTTTTTTTACAAATTGCAAAGCGTTTGTTTTTATATTTTACTAAAAAGCGCTTCTTCTGCGTAGTCGGGCATTTTTGCGGAAATATGAAAACATGCAATTATAAAAAAATACTTTATTTAAAAATTATCGGTAATTTTAATGCACTTGTGCCACCCCAAAAAAATTGACACTTTTGAGTTAAACCATTTTGCTAATATTAGAGTGTATTACTTTTGGACACAAACTACCTTTTAAAAAATAGATATTTTATAAAGAGACATTATACAGGTTGAAAAACTTTCTCCAATATTTTGTCTTGATATTTTCAAAAACAACCCCATAAACTAGTAATTAAAAAAATCCCATATAATAGTACTGACTTTCCAAGAGAACCAAAATGTTTATTTCAAAAAAAAGTTACTAATTATAATTACTAACCCACGCATAAATATGGTGAGTTAGGTAGTTAGACAAATTAGTACATTTCAATGTCATGTCGCACATGAGACCTAAATAAGGCATTAACAATTATGTTTTTTATTATTTGATTTGCCCATTGCCATGATTTAATTAAACGTTAAATTTACAATTTAGCATTATCAATGCCAATGTCACATACTTATATTTTATTCTGTTAAAATGTATAAAAATACTAAGTGCAGGAAAAAACTTATTAAAAATTAATCAAACTGTACCATATCGAAATATATGTGTTAGTGGAGCAATAACTGTGTTCATAAGTACTTTTTAAATATTCAAAAAATATATAACATATTACTAAGGTCATTTGTACAAAACATATATTACAATTTTAACAACAATAAAGAATGCATGCAGGTACCATATTATATGAATAATGACCTTGTTTTTTTGTAAATTAAATGTTATAAAATAGAACTAAAGCAGAAAAACTAAAGTAGGAGTAGGTTTTAAAAAAGTATATCCATACAAAGATATCAGCATTAGCTCAAACTATAGCAACAAAGAGAAATTACTTTATGGTGAAATACATTTATCATATTAATAATTGATTTGTATTCATGATTTTTTTTATTTTATCCAAGATCAAGACAAAAAAAGTATCAAAACCATTCATACAGGGTGTTTTAAATTCGACTCTCACCATTGGGATCTTGGAAACGGAAAAAGATACGAAGAACTTTAAATTGGGGAAAAGTTGCATATTGGGCAGCTCAAAAATACATCGTTGAAAAATTAAAATTATCTTTTGTACTTTCGGAAATATGGCGGAAATACTTAAACTTGCGATTTTTGTTTTTATTTTTTTACGAGTTTATTTCAAAAGGTAAAAAAAGTCTAAAAATACATTTTTATTAAAACTTTTTAAGCATCATCTTTTGCCAAATCATAAATTGCTTACGACGTTTCGTTTTTCCTAAACCAACATTAACTTTATTTTTTCTTATGGGCGCCATCTTGATTTTTTGCATTTTTACCATAAATCCTCTTTTTAGGGTACCCCAAAGGAATGTGTCGAGGACACTGAGATCTAGAGACCTGGCTGAGCATCTTGCTGGTCCATTATTTCCAATCCATCTGTCACCAAATTTATCATCCTGTTGGAACCAATTGTTGTTGTATATCGCCAATTCATCCAAATAATCTTCCAAAGTTAACGTCAAGACCTGATAATAGTTTTTTTCGCTTAGAATACCGTTAATTAAATGAATACCCAAAACTTTGTTTCTATAAATAGCTGCCCAGACGTTAAGGCTGAATTAAACCTGCGTTTTCTCCAGATATGTTCATTATTTCGATTAAAAATTTCATAATTGGCAAGAGTTCTTTCATCTGCCCAAATTACATTTTCTAGGAAAGCTGGATAATTGGGTCTCCTTTGTAGCCAATCACAAAATTGTAACCGCTTTTCCAGATCACCCGGGTGCCTTGTTTGCGAAATGTAAATTTTAAAGCATTTAAAACCAATTTTCATCAGCCTCCAAACACTGGTATGAAAAGGAGCCTTTACACTGGAGTGAAATTGGCGTGTGAATTACTCGGATTCATATTTATCTGTAAAATTTCTACTTTTAACAAAAATAATACTATAATATCGCCAAATCTTTGTCTTGATTTTTAAAATGAACCAAACTCGGCAAGATTTTGTTTCAGTAATTTAAACAAAGTTCGATGAGGTGGTCGTCTTTGGGGATACATATTTTGATGCATTTTCAATGATTTCACACTGTTTTTCTCTTTATCTAATATGTTTACTCTGCATGTATCCCAAGACCCCTTTTTTAAATATTGTTTTCATTTTTGGGAAATGGCATCTCCTATAAATCTGAGCATTTTCGATTCCATTCAAAGAAAATCTGTCCGTGCTATTAATGATCCCACGCTTACAAAAAAGCTTCCTTCTCTAGCCCACCAACAGGCTGTACGGGAACTGTCGCTCTTTTATAGGTATTTTCACGGCTTCTGCTTCTAAAAGTTGGTCAGAATAATTCCTCCTCTGGCAGCTTCCTACAAAGCAACACCTGGTTCAAATTTTATGCAGCCTTTTACAGTCCAACTTGAGAGGCCCTGAACTTTCCGCTTTCTTCGTTTCTTCATCCCTAGAGTGTCCAGACCATGGAACCTGCTACCCGCAAAAGTTTTCCCTTCTACTCCAAATCTTTAAATATTTAAGTCCCGTGTAAATAAACTCCCTTTTTTTAAACTTAAGACACCCATGGTACATTAGTGTTTAGGCCTCAGCCTTCGTGGACCGTTCCAAGATAAAAAAAATACTCCCTAAATGTGCAGTTTTCGGAATGTTTCTTTACTTGTGTCCTAAAACCTACTTACATACCAAAATTTCAAGTTTGCACTCCCTTGGAAAGTGCCCTATAATTTTGATGAGTCAGTCAGTCAGTCAGTAGTCAAATTGGCAATATTCAGACCTAAATACCTCAGAACATACCTTTCCCAATTTTTTAATAGGTAATTAAGATACTTATGTAAATTTAAGTATTAAATTTGATATCTTAATGTGACACTATAACGAAGTTATGATAGGGAGAAAACACAGGCGCATTCATGCGCCTAGCCTATATAAATATAATTGTGTAGCCTTAATATCCGCTTATTTAAATAGTACTTGGTTACCTTTGCTTTCTGCTGATATAAGTTCAGAAAAACCTAAAGTTTCATAATTTATCACCCTTATTCATAATGTATGGTCATCAGATAATAATAATTTACATTACAAGTGCGTTTATGAACATGATTACAATGAGTGTGAAAGATAAGAATGACGAGAACGTAGACCGAGTCGTTCTATTCGCACGAGTGTTATAGTTATGTTTAAACGCTCGTGTAATGTACAGGGTGATCAGTTAAGGGTAGCGAGCGGCCATATCTCATAAGATATTGGTCGTATAGATTTGAAAAAAAAATCATAATAAAAGTCGCCAAGAGAAATTGCTGGAAATTATTTTCGAGTTTGTCAAACGTCCGCTAGAGGGCGTTACAACCAACACCAAGTAGAAAAATGGGATTTTTATAGAATTTTGTCTAATAAAAGTATATCGATTATATCATTTTCATATTTACTGACCATTTGCCTACATTTTTTGTCTAAAACGTTTTGTTCTATCTATCAAAATAAAGCGGTGGGGGAAGTTCAATAATTTTTTTAAACAAACCAAGATTTCTCCCGTTTCTTTTGACCGATTTTAGCAAACTTAGGCTCATATGAAAGAGCATAATTTGCACTACAAAAATCTTATTTGGTTTTGAATTTTTGACTTTTGCTGTCGCCGCTAGATGGCGTTAACTGAAATAGTAGCAAATTTTTGAGTTTTTTTCAAAAAAAAAAAAAGAAACAAATGTAATGGCATATTATTTTTTATATATTTTAAAAGAGGATAAATTTCTCTATAATTTAATAAAAAGAATTTATTATCTACCTTTTTTTGAACCGTTGATATTGATTAAAATATAATTTTATTACATTAAAAAATGGCACGCCACTGTTTTTTATCAAAATAAAAATCAGTTTTGTAATCGCTTATTAGTTGCTAACAAAAAGAATCACTTGACCATTTTTCGTTACACAAACGGATTTGAATTAAAAAAAAATAAAATAGGTTTGTTTAACATACTGTATTTACTCTTATAATTATCATTGTAAACAGTATGTAAACCTATTTTATTTTTTCAATCCAAAACCGCTTGTCTAACGAAAAAAAGTCAAAGATTAGCAACTAATAAGCGATTACAAAACTGATTTTTATTTTGATAAAAAAACAGTGGCGTGCAATTTTTTAATGTAATAAAATTATATATTGGTCAATATCAACGATTCAAAAAAAGGTAGATAATAAATTCTTTTTATTAAATTATAGAGGACTTTATTCTCTTTTAAAATATATAAAAATTAATATACCATTACATTTGTTTTTTTTGAAAAAAACTCAATAATTTGCTACCATTTCAGATAACGCCATCTAGCGACGACCGCAAAAGTCAAAAATTCAAAACCAAATAAGCGTTTTGTAGTGCAAATTATGCTCTTTCATATGAGCCTAAGTTTGCTAAAATCGGTCAAAAGAAACGGGAGAAATCTTGGTTTGTTTAAAAAAATAATTGAACTTCCCCCACCGCTTTATTTTGATAGTAGTCACATAGTAGGTCAGGGCCGGATTTCCATAATTCTTTGTTACTATCTATAAAATTGACATCATCAAATGTCAAATTCCAACATTCACTGTCTTTTTTTTATTTTGTGCACAAAATTGTGGGTTATTAAAGGATACTACTATAGAATATTTAAAATTATTGTGTAATATTAGATTTTATATCATCTGATATAATATGGAAAGAATAGATGGCGCCACTTTACTGTCTTCTATTTAAATGGTCGATATTTTTGGAAGTTTTGTATTTTTACAAAATCTTTGTAAATATAAAACACGATTTTAAAATAAATTTCAACCATTGTATGATAGTATTATGTACTTATCATCAATTTTGTGATAAAAGAAGGGCAAGATAGTGTAAATGGTTTAATCTAATTCTAAGATTCTGGTTGTACATTAAAAAGAAAATTTTATAACTGCTTTTTAGGCATATACTTTTCACTTTAAAAACAAACATTCATGAGACAGGATAACAGTGGTTAAAAATGTTTAGTAACCTTTGGTACCTGGTATCCATTATAACAGTATTCGTTAAATTTATGTGTGGTATGTCGAGTTAAAAAAAGTTGATAATCAAATTAAAAAAAAATCTAATTTATTTTTAAACAAATGGTATTTTAAAATTCCCCCCTCCCAATTTTGATCAAATTTGGTAACGGGGTTTTTTGGGGTTTTTGTTCAAATCAAAAAATATCTTTTGGGAACGTTTCGTTCCGGATCTTCATAATAAATTTGAAAATTAAACTAACCTCTTTTCCCCCATTTTCCCCCTTTTTTTGTACCTTCTTGATTTTTACATAAAGGGCCCCGATTTTTAAAAAATTTTTTAAAACCTTGTATTTTTATTTATTTTACATGTTTTCCATTTTGCGAATTTTAAAAGTTCAAAGGCAGCACCATATTTGTTAAAAAAATAAAAGTGAAAAAAGGTTAAAATAAACATAAAAAAAGTTTTAAAAGGTTTTTTTGGGGTTTGTGCCAATTTTTAAAAAAAATTTTTTAAAAAAAAGGAGGAATAGTGTAAATAAGGTTAGTATGATTTTCAATTTTTGATGTATCTCAAAAAAAAATTTTTTTTTTTTTTTTGTAACCCCCAAAAACTTGTACTTCCTTTCATTCAATTGGGAAGCTGTATATATTAAAATTTCCCGGGGTCTCCCAGTAATCAAAATTTTGACCTTTTAAAAAGTGTAAAAAATTATTAAATGAAAAAAATACCTAAATGTAAACCTTTTTTTTTTTAATAATCCACGAAATACAAAACTTTGGGGGAAATCATAAAAAGATAGTTAAGATTGCTACTTTTCTCACTAATAAAATTTTCATTTTCTTTTATTATAATTAAATTTATTATTTATTCGGTTACCTAACGTCTCTAAAAAAGCACCTAATTTAAATATAATAAATATACTTTCCTAAATAAAAAAAGCCGGGTATGTTACCCTTGGTTTAAAAAAAAACCATACAACCTCTAGTTCGATATTATAAGTAACAAATAAAAACCAAAAATTTTAGTCAAATTTAATAAACCTAATCACTAAAATAAAAAGGTTTTGATCAATCCAAAAAACGGTACTCCGGCTCTCATAAAATTATAATGTTTGGCTAACTTCACACTGTTTATATGTGTAAAAAAACATTAAATTTTTTGGGAATTTTTTATTGCCAGAATGGCGGGGCCAACTCTGACAGTTATTTTCATACTGGGCTGGACATTTTTTGATCGAATGGGCAATAGCATTGGGCTTCCATACACCTTTAAACTTCCTTGTCCAGACCATAGTTACAAACGTTGTTTATCAAGCAGGTATTTGTTTTTTCTAAAAGTCAGTTCATCCTGTCGAATAAACGCGAGTACTTTTCGCACAGAAAAATCTATTTAAAAATGAATATAAGTGATTTTGACAGACTCCCTTCAGACATAAAAGTTACTGCAGTACGTGCCACGTAATCAGTAATATCTGAATATTCGCGATCAAGATATGAGAAAATATACAATCAGTGTTTGACATGGTGTGATGGCAGAAAGGTGAAAAATTAATGCAATGAAAAAGTGACAATAAACCGGTCAGTCGATAACAGTTAGACCTTTAATATTATTATCATCATCAGCAGCAGAGATTATTTTGAAGAAATGTAAAAAATGTGTTTTTAATATTTTTTATAATAATTAGTAGTACGAATTTGTATCAAAAATAAATATATTTTTTGGTATTTGTAACACCACTAATTATTATTATGAGTCTTATAACGTAACCCAAATACTAGAAAAATAGTGATACACTGTGTTTATAAAGTAAGGGATAAATTCGATTAAAATTCACGTAACCTGTTCTGCAAAAATCACTCGGACACATCGATTTTTATTTTCGATTACGCAATTTTTAACATAAAATATATGTTTACGGGGTGATACAAAAAGAAGATATGATATTATTATAGCTTTTTAATGGCACACCCTTTATATTTTTCTAAATTTGGATTTTGTACTTATGGCCTAAACTTGATAACTTTTTTTAAAATTTGCAAAAAAAAATTTCAAAATTGAAATTTACTTTTAAAACTTTTTTTTTTTAAAAAAAAAGAAGGGAATTCACAATCGCTTGGTTTCCGTCAGGCAAAGGGGGGTTTTTAATTGAGAATTCCTTTAATTTTTTTTTTCACGGTTTTTATTTTGAACATTTAATTAAATTAGGGGTTTTCTGGGTTTCTTATTTTTTATCATTTTTTGTTAAAAAATAAAAAATTTTTAAAAAATTTTAAGTTTATCAATTGACCCAATTCAAAATTTTTTTAAATTTTTTAAATTTTTTGCGCTAAGGAAAAAATTAAATTTAGAAAAATCAGGGGGTGCCATTAAAAAAAATAAATAATATATATCTTCTTTTTGATACCCTTTTAATATATCTTTTCAAAAAGGGTTTTTAAAAAACGTGTCCCTTCCGGTTTTAAAAAATTAGCACAGTGTATGTAAAAACGGCATAACTCTTGTTGACAAAACGTTTTTTATTCCTGTTTAACAACAAATATTTTTCCCATTTTTAGAACTCGATCTGATTCCATACTTTGTCACTCTTATCTGCTCCCTTTTCATTAGCCTCGAGTATGGTATTCTAATCGGCATAGCCACTAACATGATATTTATTTTGTACGATAGTGCCCGGCCGAAACTGTATATTGAAAGAGATGTAATTCAGAACAAAACAGTTTATATTGTACAGCCCTAAAGTGGGATTATATTTCACTTCGTCCGATTATTTAAGGGAACAGATTTTAAAAGAATGCCATCAGGAAAAGTCTACAGTTGTTATAGATGGGGAGTATATTCGAAATATAGATTCGACAGTTGCTAGGGTAAGTAACTATATTAGACCATGCTGGTTATGAGAAACTAAGTAGTTTTCTTTTGACAAAGACAATTATAGGTCTGCCTGTTATCTAGAAAGAGAGTACTTTATTTTACACTTTTTTGTCAATAAACCCTTTGTTATCGTCAGTGTAATTTAGGACTAGGTGTTTGGTATGAATTCTGGTGTAAACCAGTTTTCAGTTAATTACTCCCACTCTGGAAGTAGTGAATAAATACGGAACAAATACGGAATTTATTTACACTTAGTTCCACATTTTAATCCTACACTTACCTACTCTGTCCTACGCTGAACTTGATAACAAACAGACCTCATAGATAGACGCAAAAACAATGCTAAATTTTTGGTTATAGATATGGACGCTCGCTTACTAGAGCGGGCGTTCATCGAGAAAAGATACGTTCACACGCTGCTATATAAACGAACACCGTTGCCAAAGTTATGGTACAATGGTAACAGTAATTAGGAATTATTTCGGTGGAAAATAAGCCAAATTCATTGTAATAATGATAATTTAAAAGATTTTTTTGCTGTATAATTAAATTTCAATTATGTAAATTTTTACTTTGAATGTATGTATTTCTTTGTATGTCTGTCTGTTTAAAATTAAACATAGTGCTTTCGAATTTGATTAAAAAATGGTATAAAAAGCATAAATACTTTGTTAAAGGTCACTTTAGTGGATGAATGTAAAAAGAACTTATACTATTGACAAATATTATAAGACATTTTAATGAACGCACCTAAAAAACGACAAGAAAATACATTTTAATGTATTATTATTACCACTACAAACAAAAAACGATATGCAAGACATCAAATAAGAATAAAAGTTATTTAACTCTAGAAAACTAGTCATTAATGTGTTGTTAAATTGTAGAAAAGAATCAATGGGATCTTTCGATTTCTCAATAATAAATGAATCATAATTTTTGTTGTGTAATTCCACTATTTTTTATTATGTGTTGATGTCATAAAATAAAAAAATATATTTTGAAAAATTCTAAATCATATTTAACATCGTGCATTCCATCAACTACAAATATATTTTTTAATCAGATTTTAATTTTACAAATCCAAAGTAAAAAATTTATATGATTAAAATTTTGTCAATATGTTCTATAGTTATGTGGCGGATTCATGTTTTGATATTTTTTACACTTTGGTTCCGGTCCCGGGGTATAGCGAGCTGAGCCTGCTCAGCCCTATTGAGCCCTATGAACTTGCAGATCGGCTAAAAGAAAACCTCCCAAAAAACTTATTAATAATAAAAAATACTAATCTACGTTTCGGTGGCAAGTCGTCCATCGTTGTTAAGATAAAATTAAAAGAAAAAATTAAACTAAAATTTAAGAAATTGACACACCATACCACCTTCTTTGTTTTTTTGAATATTATAAATATACCAGTCAAATAAACTAATGTCATTTATGAGAAAACGTCATAAAAGGTATAAACCTTTCAGAATTTTCTAAGTTTTTAAAGCAAAATTTCTTAAAATTTAGTTTAATTTTTTCTTTTAATTTCATCTTGACAACGGTGGCCAATTTGCCACCGAAACGTAGATTAGTATTTTTGATTTTTGGATTTTTGGGAGATTTTTTTTTGCAAGTGGTCTGCAATTTTATAGGGGACAATATGGCTGCGCAGGCTCAGCTCGCTATACCTCGGGACAGAACCGAAGAAACCCATTTTCTAGAAAACTTTAAGGCCAGTACTCCCAAAGAAAACATATTAAAATGTTGTTATTTTACAGCAAAAAAATATCATTATTACGAGGAATTTGGCCTATTTCTTACAATAATAATTCTTAATTACTGTTACCGTTATTAAAGCTTTGGCAACAGTGTTTGTTTATATATGAATTCGAATAGAAAAAAGCAGTTTACTAGAGGCAGCCTTGTCGCTTGGCCGAGAAAACAAGCGTGCGAGGGAAAGCGCCAAAAACTTCAATACCTTTCTCTAGCTTGCTCCACATGCTGATGGATCGGTGGGAAAGGGTATAAATCCCACCTTCCTATCAGCACGCAAAGTAAGAAAGAAATGGATTAGACTTTTTGGCGCTTTCTCTCTCGCTTGCTTGTTCGCACGGCCAAGCGGCAAGGCTGCCTCTATTAAATATATGCTCGATAGGTTGAACTAGTATGCCTTTTAATGTAAAAAAGTTTTGACAAAAAGTACCAACCAAAATAAATATATTTTGACTTTTTTAAAGATTTTGAAGTAATATCTGTTTTTAGAGTTTTGCGGATTTGTTAGAAGACCTATTAGAAAGACGACAGAACCTAATATTTTGGAATTTTAACAAATCGGTGACAGATATTTGTACTGGCGATAATATAAAATTGATTGAACATTTTAAAAAGGGAGATTTGGACAGTATTATTAAAGGTATGTGGTTTATTAATTTTATTCCCTAGCAGAGGAAAAATTTGTTAACCTATACATATATATATATATATATATATATATATATATATATATATATATATATATATATATTATATATATATATATATATATATATATATATATATATATATATATATATATATATATATATATATATATATATATATATATATATACATATATATATATTTTGTATATATATATATATATATATATATATATATATATATATATATATATATATATATATATATATATATATATATATATATATATATATAAAAATATATATATATATATATATATATACAGTGGTTTTTTTAAGACGGGCCATAGGATTTTACATGGTAAATATTCCACCCATTTAAAAGGCCCTTTCCCCCTACTACTTCATAGCTAAAAAAGAAACAGGTGTAACTTCAAGGTTGAGGTATTTTACATTAACATTTGTACCAAAGTAACTTCACAAAGTTTAAAAAAAAATTGTTTTTTTTTTAATAAAATAGGGGTTTTTAGTATCCTTGTATAAAAAAAAATGTTTTCACTGTCACATGTGGGGAAATGTCATTCATATTTCTACAGGAATAAATAAAAAAAATTTTGTTTTTTTAAAAAAAACTTTTAAAAGGCTAAAACTAAACATGCAGTTTAAACCCCAAATAACCTTTTGCACATTTTTAGTTAGAAAGCTAAATCGTAGGAAAAAGACCCGCAAAAAAAAAAAGGGGAAAAGCAAATTTATTTCTTTTTATATGAAATATGTAAAAAGGGGATAATAAAAACATAATTCTAAATACATTGGGGTGTTGTATTTTAAAATGTTTTTTTAAAAAGTCCCCACCATTTACTGAAAACAGTCCCCAAAGAGAATGTAAAAATGTCTTCTTACTTGCATAATTGCCGGGTGTGATATCGGTAAGCCTCGATAATTTAACTTTTAGTTCCTCGATGTTTTTTAGGCCTCTCTCACATCATCAAAGATTTTTTAGGACAAAAAACCCAGTAAAAGTAATCTAACGGCGAGATATTTTTGGGGGTTCGAGCTGGCCATTTAAAGGGGCCAAATTGTCCAATCCAGCTCCTGGAAAAAAATTATTTAAAAATTTCGGGATTTAAAATGCACTATGAGCGGGCCCCATCATTTGAAATATTATTTTTTGTTTCCTATGTCAGTCAACGCAGGACCCACTACTGTTTTAAAAAATTTAAATATTTATCAGTTGTTAATTACCATCGCAAAATACGGGCCAATAATTCCCCTTTCCCAAAATTCCTGCCCCAAAATTAACCCCCCCACGCCATTGATATGCGTCTGGTGAATTATGTAGGGATTTTTTTCGAGCCCATATCCTTGGTTTTGTTTGTTTACGGTTCCGTTGGTAGAAAAAAAATTTCCGGGGCCCTAAAAAAAAAGAGATTCGAAAAAAATTTTGGGTTAGTATTGATTCTATCCATCCAGTACTCACGGGGAATTCCTTCGGGCAAAAAAAAACCTGGGGGGAAAAGCTTTTTTAAAATTCCCCTTCTTTATAAAAATTTTAATTTTTCCTGCTTTAAAGCCTTATAGAGCTACTCCTAGAACCTGTGAAACTATCCCAAAAAGACTTAGATTTGTCGATGGATTTTCCTCGATCGCCGCACGGTCCATTTTAAAAAATTCGGTTACTACATTGGGCGTTTTTTTTTGCGTGGTACGGGGTGAGTCTTCGATACAAACCCCCTATTTTGGAAACCTTTTTTGCAACCCCCGTGGTACTTTTTTTTTGGGGGAAAGGGGATCTGGGGAAGCTGCAGCAAAGTTATCCACAACTTTCGACTCGACATTCCCCTTTGTAAAGGGAAAAAACCTTTCTACTCGTTCCTGGATAGGGAAAAGGACATTATTTATAAAAATGTAACAAATAGTTTGTCAGACAAGATTTTTAGTTTTTCTTTAATAAAACTTTTTGACATTTCCCCATATGTGACAGTGACAAAAAATTTTTTTTTTACGAGGTTTAAAAAAAAATATTTTTTTGGGAAAAAAAACAATTTTTTAATACTTTGTGAAGTTACTTTGGTACAAAAAATTAATGTAAAATATTCCCCCAAACCCTTTAAGACCTGTTTCAATTTTTTCTATGAAGTTTGTAGTGGAAGGGGGCCCAACATGGGTGGGAAATTCCCCCCTGTAAAATAAAGGCCCCCTTAAAAAAAACGCACTGTTTTATATATATATATATATATATATATATATATATATATATATATACATGATACTATTACTTCCGAGAAATAAACCCACCCCAATATAAGCCTATCTCTCTTTTCACCCTGACTCACTGATGACAAATTTCCCCAGAAAAGCGGTTTTAATATGGCATTCCGATTTCTGTTTAGATGTTAGATGGATTAAGTAATGCCAAAATACAATAAACTTTTTAAAAAAGGTTTAAAACACTGCTTTCCCAACCGATAAGCAGAATTTTTGTATCAGGACGTCATGCGCAACGTCAAAGAAATTAAATCGCCAAGTGGGTTTATCTTCTAGTAATAGATCATGTATATATATATATATATATATATATATATATATATATATATATATATATATATATATATATATATATATATATATATATATATATATATATATATATATATATATATACAGGCTATAAAAAGTATAATGCTCACGATTTTATTGGGCAATAGTGGAGCTCAAAACAAGTCAAAAAAGCCAAAAACACATGGTCAAAAATCTGGCAACACCGCGCTCGCTTCATCACATTGAGTCGAACGTGGAACGTTTTTTGCAAGGTTTTGCATATTTAAATTTTTTGAAGGACATGTTTATTTACATAGTGGCGGCTGGTGCATAAGAGCTGCAGAAAAAACAAAACATAAAAATTGCTTCATAAAATTTATTTTAATACTTAATTTTGAATTAAATTTAAGTAAAGAACAATAAATTATTGTTTGTCTTATTTTCTATTTTTTTTTTTTTTGGACTATGCAGCTCCGCAGCTCTTATACACGAGTCTTTCCTGCGCACAACTTACGTTTTTTTCTTCTACCATAGTTGGGGTTTTTATTTGTAATTAAAAATTAATTGTACTTACCAGAAAATTATACTAAATATCCATTTTAAGAACCCAAATTATTATGTTTTAAAACTGTACTTTTTTATTTTGCTTGAAGAATAAAAATTCTCTTATTATATAAAAAAAGAAACAGCTACATTTGAGTTCAGGTGAGTTGCTCCAAATGTCGTCCTCTAGTATCTCACTTCGACGAACCTAGTTTTCCCATACTTTTAACATTCTACTTCTCTGCCTAATTAATTCAGTCCCATTAAAAATTCAGGTATTAAAGCCTGCACACGTTGGTGGTAGGACCAAAGTATATTTTTCCGTAAGGTCCTGTAAGCTGTGGTATGTAATAGGTTTACTTCGCGGTCTAATGTACTTATACCAGGGTTTTTTTTCAAATTTCCAAAATTATTTCCCCTTGTTCCACAGTTATGTATCTCCTGTGTTCTCTATTTGGATTTCTTCGTTGCACACATCCAGTTTTCAAAACTCTTTGGTACGCCTACACTATGGTTGTTCTAAATGGATGTAATCGTCGTGGAAATCTTTTAACCGAATTTTAAGCTACTAGATTAGCATTTTAGTTGGCGTCGCCATAAATTAATAACATATCGGCATATTTTCCGGATTTGAAAACATCTTGACCTACAACGGACAAAAATATCGCTACCAGTACGCATAATACACGGCTTCTGGGTAGCGCTGTTGCCATTGTTTTTTAAATTTTTAACTGGAGATTTTTTTTTTTAATTTTTAGATTAAAATATTTAAAATTTAGTTTATTTTATCAGCAAATAAGTCTATTGTTAAGCGATTAAGAGTTAAAGTTTTCGACAATTTTCAGAAATAATTGCTTTCAAAATTTGTAACTTTGATATCGTTTAGACAAAAATCTATCAAGTTTTGACACATATGTTATAAAAACTTTTTGGCTTGTTTTGAGCTCCACTATAGCCAATTAAAATCGTGAGCATCATACTTTTTACAACCTGTATACTGGGGGACCAGCGGACATACAACAGCTAATTACTTTCTTATTTACCAAGATAAAAAAAATTGGAAGGGTTGCTAGAGAGGATATTTGCCCTCTTTTAGGAACCTATAATTATGTTTTGAGACTTCCCTTTTAACCGGAAGTAACTAAAACCACCCTATATGTTTTTCTAGCCCATTAGATTTGCCATAAAATTCTCTTTTCAACTATGTATCACAATGTGACATTTGTTTTTAATTTGGGTCAATAAAGCATTTATTTAAATAAGTTTCAGTTGGACATAATATGTTGCTCGAACCATATGCCAATCCACGGTGATTAATGTTTCATGTTTTAAAAAAATCTCCTAAAGCAACTCGCAATTTTTCGGATAATAGAATAAAAACAACTTATTTTTATTTGTCC
Organism: Listronotus oregonensis; assembly: GCA_019359885.1. Lineage (NCBI taxonomy): Eukaryota > Metazoa > Arthropoda > Insecta > Coleoptera > Curculionidae > Listronotus > Listronotus oregonensis. The sequence goes on along the minus strand of JAHBCN010007153.1, from coordinate 2,412 downwards.
ATTCTATGAAAGAATTATTTTATTTTTGTTTTAAATTTGTAACATTCTGCATTTATAATTTTTTTACCATTTGCTTTTTTTTATTTTTTAAGGTCCAAGTAGAAGAATAACACTAATATCAATTCATAGCAGCTGATGTTATTGAGGAACACGTGTTTATACTGAGAAGTTTTTTTATAAATTTTACCCAAGAAATCCTGTCTACAAAGTATTAATACCTATTTTTGTATTGACTTTTGAACAAGTGAAATTTTAAACACATCAGTAGGAAAAAGTTATTTTCCTAACAAATGTGGAAAATCTATTTTTCTTGCAGCTGCCTAGCTCCTAGTCCTTTGTGGTTCAAAAATATAGAAAATAGTTTTTTAACAACAATAATTTTGTTTAGGAAATTTAAATTTTATTAATATTATAATTAGTAGTAAAATTAAAATTATTTGCACTCAATTTTTTTAACAACAATAATTTCGTATATTTTCCGAGTGCGGGTCGAATTAAAAGTATATTAATTAATTTATTAATCAAGATGAACTTAAAAGGATGTCGCCTATGTCGCTTAGAGCCTTATCTTTCGTTACTTTTAGAAGTTAAACAAAAAATATTCAAAAAATAAATATGTTTTATAGTTTTGTGTCGGATTCATGTTTCAGTATGTTGTGTATTTCGTTAAATTTTTTAATTTAACTGTTGAAAGGCAACTTTTGTAGTCAATATGAGCCGCTGTTTTCAAAAAATGTATATATACATAGAATTGATATAGAAACATTATTTAAATCACATTTTAGTTAAGAGAATTAAATGAAGTTTTATTTTAATTTAGTTAATAAAATAAACCTTAATGTAAGTTTATACCGTTAAATGTGCCCTAGACACTTTTTCAAAAAGATAATAAAGACTGTTATAATAAACATGTTTACAACAATTCCCTTTGTATTTTTATTTTGATAATTTCTCGAAACCGATAATAGCCAAACAAATTAATCATTTATTAGAATTACATTTACGAAAATTGCTAAATAATTTTTGTTTAAAGAATACGTAAAGTATTTGTTTTTAATAATTGTTAAACCCAATATTTAAAGAAAAAATTAGTATATTTGTTAAATTAGTATGTGTACTACTTTTACGTTGTTACACTGCCTGCTTCTTAAGTTAAAATTCTTATTTAAAATATGAATATAGTCATAGAAGGAAAAATAATACTTTTTAAAAATAAAAAGGTAATTTAAAAAAAATTAAAGCAAAAAACTAACCCAAAATTATTTAAAAAATCTTTTAATATACAGTGTGTCCCAAATTGGTGGGGAATGTATGTGGATCTTGGAAACCACGATAGATAGAAAATCGGTTAAATGGGGAAAGTTTTGGACAATTATGTAAGTAAGCTAATCCCGTTTGCTACATGATTTTATCTATTTAGGTTTTTGAGAAATTTTAAAAAAAACCTAAAACATGCATTTTCGAAAATGGGCCATATTTTTTTTATAAGTGAAAATTTTTCAAATCTGTAAAAACTTCTTCAAAGCAACTTTTTTCGTAAAATATGACCGAGTAGTCAATTTTTATTTTCTACGTTTCGGGTTTTTAGAATCATCATCAAATTTATTTTTTCATATGGACACCATATTGGATTTTTACGCAGCCAAATAGTGCTTTTTATTCTGATTTCAACAATGTATAACATGTTATAATTTAAGAGTTTATAACCTCATTTATTTCAAAAAACAAATATTTTCTCAGTTGGCCTTGATTCCTGCGAACGTCATTTTTTTTTGTAAACAATAAAATATTAGTAATTGGCAAAATAGATAAGCTGAACAGATATTTTACAGAAATGGGTTTCGCGAACAAAGCTATAACGTTAATACGTGTTACAAGAAAATGAAATGGCACCCATATGAAAAAGAAAAGTTGATCATCAACTTTACTTTTTTACATGGGCGCCATATTGGATTTTTTGTAGCCAAATAGTGCTTTTTATTCCTATTTTAACAATGTATAACATGTTATAGTTTAGGAGTTTATAACCTCACCCACTTCAAAAAACTAATATCTCCTCAGTTAGCCTTGATTCCGGCGAATGTCATCTAGCGTCATTATCAAGTTAGCTCGGGTACGTTATTAAAATTTTTTCAACTTTGTGAATTGGTTAACCATTTAAAGAAATACTTGATATTTTGCAACGTTATTTCCAAAGCAATAGAAATGTTAATGTAGCTGCGCAAACGCATTTCGACAATTTTCCTGCAAGGCAGCATCCTAAACTAACATACTTTCGAAAACTGGTTACAAATTTGCTTAAATTCGGAAGTTTTAACAAACCACGACCTAAAAAGTTAACCAACATTTTAAAGAAAATCCAACATCTTTAGCCAGGGATGTTGATAGAGAATTCCACATTTCAAACAACCA
>JAHBCN010007152.1:0-45054 GCA_019359885.1 Listronotus oregonensis | reverse complement strand
GTTTTCAAAACTAAAAAAAGTAATTTACAATAAATTATCGATTCTAGCTTCATAGAGTAGACTTCCTGCAGCAACTTTAATGTCTTAAGCCTTTTTTAAGTCTTTGTCCTATTCTGGCTTCTTTGCTCAGCTGCTGAGCTTGTATCTTGGCCCTGTTGATGCGACAGTCGTTGACAAGGGAAAACTTTTTTTAAAAGGGAGGAGACAAATTAGTAAATATCTTCGGGAGTTTTGCTCTCATCGACTTTAAATTTTAAGATGTTTTACTTAAATAAAGGACAAAAAAAAAACAATTTTTTAGCCTTTACCACTCTTCTTAATTATACAAAAATAGCTACAACAACAAAACTGTCACTGTTTATTAAGAATCTTTATATAAATACCGACAAATTTTGTCTTAAATAGTTAAATTTTATCTTTAGTAAAAGTTCCATTTTTGGACTTACGTCACTTTTTGTTCGGACTGACGATAAGCCACCCGTTGTAAACATAGCTTAAATTTTAAAATCAAATGTGTTTTCTTATTATTAATAACCAAAGGTCCTTGTAATCTTTTGTAAATATATCGCACCCATGCTCAAAAAATCTTAAAATTAAAAAAAAAATGGCAAAACGCTTTAATTGCACCATTACTTTAACAATGCTACAAAATCCTATTATAGAAAGTATCAAGTCTATATTTAAAGAATTTGTGCCCAAATGACACTATAATCTGGACATTTTCCATTGCAAATGACAAAAGCAACAGAATAAATATTTAAGTATGCAAACTGCACTTGTATGTTTCTTATATTAAAGAGTTCTTTCAAACGTAAGCGGATATTTTGTGGATATTCCATTAGAAATGTCAACAGACACATCACTAGCAGCTTTAAAATTAAATCCGCTGTAGATTATCACCCTTATAATGGAAAAAAACTATTAGAAAAATATCAATCAAACTATAATCCGCAATTTGTACTATACAGGGTGCCACAGATTTGATTGCATGCATGGGGATCTTGGAAACCGTAAGAGTTACGAAGTCGGTTAAATTATAGAATAGCTGTGTATTTGCGTTACTAACCATGTTCACTTTAAAAAGTTGCAAATTCCGGGTACTTCCGGAGATATTTGGAAAAAAACAAAATTTGCCGATTTCGTTTTTATTTTTTCTGACATTATTTAAAGAGATATGAAAAAACTAAAGACACTTTCTCATGACCACTTTTAAGCCCGTTTTCGTTAGACCATCATCAACTTTATTTTTTTTTAATACGGATATGGTTTTTTTATTTAACCCCTTTTCATTCCAATTACAAAAATGTATAACACTTAAGGTTCTCGCCCATTAGCGCGACGCGGTGGGACGCGATTAAATGTATTAGGGATACTTTACATGTAATTAAACCCGAAGGCGTGGGCGACCCGACGCGACGTCGGAGAGCGAGCAAGCGACCAATGTCGCCCCGTGGCCGCGTCGCTCTAGTGGACGAGAACCTTTTTAATGTTTATTAACAAATATGGAACGCCCCTATAAGAAATGATGTGCGTTTTTGTCTAACTTATCGTCTCTTATGGAAAATATGTTTATTTAACAGAAAAATATTACGTGTTATACATTATTCTAATTGGAATTATAACTGCTTCAAAAAATGCAATTAACAATTAAGTGCCGTAATAAACAAAAAATAAAGTTTATGACGGTTTAACGAAAACGAAACGTCGTACGGAAAATCTCTTAACGCTGTTTTGTAGAGCTTAAAAAGTGGCCATGAGAGAGTTTCTTTTGTTTTTCCATATCTCTTTAAATAACGTCAGAAAAAAATAAAAACAAAATCAGCTAATTTCGTTTTTTTTTCGGATATCTCCGGAAGTCCTCGAAATTTTGCAACTTTCTAAAGTGGACATTGTTAGTTATGGAAATACACAACTTTGCCATAACTTAAACGACTTCGTATCTCTTACGTTTTCCGAAATCCCCATGCATGCACTTGAATCTGTGGCGCCCTGTATACTTTAGGCTGTTAACAGACAATACAGTTAAAAAATTAAAAAAAAAGTTTTTAGAAATTTATTCCAAATACTCTTTATGCTTTTTTTGATAGTTTTTGGATTAGAACATAAAAAGCATTGAAACTAATTTCAAATGTCTTTTTCTCGTTACTTTGCTTCTTTGAGTTATGGCCCCATTCAGGCGGGGATGCGATATATTCAATTTGTGTTCTTTTAAATTTCAATAAGTTTTATAAAGGTAAGTACAATGAATATAAAAAAGCACTTACGTTATAATAAATATCCGGATTGTTGCTGTCGTACAAAAGAGCCCGTTCATAAACCTCTTGAGCTTCTTTAGTTCTATTCAGCTTTATCAATATATCGCCTCTGTTAATGTATGCCTGGGTGTAATCCGCTCGCATACTAATGGCTTGGCGGTATAACATATCTGCTTCCTCCAATCTAAAAAGAAAAATACAATCCTTATTAATGGGGTTACTATGAAATAAAGTTTGCTTTTGAACGTTTTGAATAATGTTCTTCTTTACTAGCGTATTTTTTTAACAGCTGATAATGAATAAATAAAGATAATGTGGCTTATAATACTTTCTTCATAAATAAAAAACCTAAAAATCTCAAAAAGCTAACTACCTGCATGTATGCATGAAAGGAAGGGAACTAACAAACACAGTTAATGTACTTACTATGCTGACACATAAAATTATTATTTTCTATTTACTGACAAAGGCTGTTTCTAATTTTTTATAATATAACTTAAACTAATGGTAATTGTCTAGAAAGTTGCCTCCACTCCGACTTTGACCAAATTTGGTATACGAGGGTTTTTTGGGGCACTGATCACGAATCTGAAAAAAAAAATCGGCAACGTTTCGTTTTTGGGATATTTATCATCAAAGTTGAAAATCAAACTAACCTCATTTACACTATTTCTCCTTTCTTTTGCACAGAATTCGTGATTTTTACGTATTATTTTATAAATACCCTTTAAAAACATGTTTTTATATTTATTTTAAACCTTTTTACCATTTAACTACAACCTTCACTCTCAAACGCCGCAACCATGTACACACTTGGGAATTATTCAGCAAACATGGCCGCCCCGTCTGAAAGTGAAGCTCCTTAATTTAACGAAGAAGTAAAATAAACATAAAACATGGTTTTTTAAAGGTGTTTAAAAATACTATGTAACAATTTAGTGTAAAAATCATAAATTGTGTGCAAAAAGAAGGGGGAATACAGTGAAAATGAAGTTAGTTTAATTTTCAACTTTGATGTTAAATATCTCGAAAACCAAACGTCGCCAAAAAAAAATATTAGATTCGTGATCAGAGCCCCGAAAATTGGAGTGCAGGCACCTTTTTATTAAATTACCAAACTAAAACTAAAAATACACTGGCATTGTTATGTAGGCAAAAAAACACACTGCTGTTGTTGCGCAGTTAAATTATTTAACAACATTTACGTCAAAATATTACATTTATTATTAAGAGTAAAATACCATTTTGTCAAAAATTTAAACTTTTGTAACTCTTTTAAAAACTAGTAAACAGATTCCTTTATTTAGTTACTAAAAAAGGTTGTTAAAAAAAAACTCAAGATATCCTTAATAGCTACGGAGAAAAGCTGTGTGCAAACTGATACTCGGTGGAGGGTCTGGTAGATCGTCAATGTAGAGTAAGAGGATTTATGGGCATAACGCCTAAACACCCTTATATTTAGTGATTAGTTTTAGGTTTTTAAACAGATATTTTTATAAAAAAAAAACATTAAATAAATATAACACTATCCAACTTGTCAAAGGTTTTTAGAGTCCAAAAGCTTTGATTTAAAATATACTTTTGCTCAATGGCGTAGATAGGATTTTCAATTTTTTTTAATCTAAAAGTAAGAGATAGGATCCACACCAAATATATACCAAATGATATTGACCTTAAAGGAAACACCTTGGTAAACAAAATTATCATTTTTGAATTTGCGAAAAAAAAAGTTGTTTTTTTTCTTCCCTCCCCCTCAATAATTTTTTTCGCAAAGTTGTATTGCCAGTGCTTTTGCTACACATTTTTTTGACCTAGGCTCCTACAACCATAAATGTGGCTTCTTCCGTTCTTAAAAAAATATATATAAAACGCCCATTTTAAAATAAACAAAAGACATTGACTTAAAATTAATTTTTTTAATGTGACATCTTATTTATTGGTTAATTGTTTAAAAGCGTCCTTTATTTATTAATTTATTTTATTTTTTGATACGTTTTAGTAAAAATAATTTTGTATTCATCTTAAGAAGAAACTAAATTAATTTAATTTAAGAAGAAGCAATATTAAGCGTTAAAATTATTAGAATTGTTCTCTCATTTATGTTATTAATAAATATCTTCTAACTTAATTTATTTTTATCTTTTTATATTTCTAATTTTAATCGGTAATTTCTCGAATAAATAAAATTAATTCTAATGTTACTATAAACAAATAGAAAATCCTTTGTATGGAAACGTATGAAAAAATAAGATTATTTTAAAAATAAACCAAGAAATAAGTTTTCCTTTGGAAAATTTGTAATTTTTTTCTCTTTTGTTTTATTTCAAATTACTTTCTTAGGTGTTCTTAGGGATTTTACAAAAAAAATACAAGATAACTATTTAACACTTTTCCATAATATGAGGAATGTCACAAATATGACCTTGTTCAGTTCTTATTAGATTAACCTGTACATTATTTTTGTAAACTGACTTTCTTCTGTGGGCATACTGACAAGGAGCTTTTACTAAAAATCTATTTATAGGAAAAAATAGATTCTTTTGTTGAACACCAATTTAATAATGTTGGAAAAAATATTTGAACTAACTTTTCCAAGTCTTTAAGACTTTACTTCTAAAAATAACTGTTTATTTTTGGAAAGAGTGGTATATTCTTTCTTATTGAGAAATTAGCAGGTTAGCTTCTTCATTTTAACAGTACCAATTGCACATCCATAATGAAGTTAACAATTAGCGCATGTATAAAAAAAGTGAGATAACACAAAAATTGTAAGAAATGAGTTAGTATAAATGTAATAATTCCTAAAACAATAAAAAATTTCTTAAAAATTTTCCCTTTTAAAAAATTTGAAAAATTTTTTTTACACATTTAAATATTTTCTTCTTCATAATCAAATTTTCCCCATTGATTATTTTGCTTTCGATAGTACGTCCATATCTTAAACAAAAGTTCAAATTCTTTACCAAATTTAAATTTTCCTTTGATTTCCCGAAATTAAATTGCCAAATTCAGAATCTCTTTCAATGATTCCTCTATCCTAGTCTTGATACGATTGGGTGCTTATAAAAGGATTTGTTCTTTAATGCCTCGGCTTATACATCATGTTCCCTGTGCGAAAAAAGTCTGCAAATGCTCATCCCTTACATATGAGCGGCCAAGTTCTGCAGAACAAAGAGTCGTTTAATCTTGTCGGCGTTACTTTTGAGAATAACCTCAACTGGCACAAACAATTTTATCCATAGCTTGGCAGCCAAAAAGATTGATTTTCTTCCGAGCCAGAAAATATTTCTCTTCTTCCAATTTGTACACTCTGTATGTATCCCAAATCAGACCCTCTTAGAATATTGTTCTCATGTCTGGGGAATGGCGTCCCTACAACACTTAGTATTCTGGACTCCATTCAAAGAAGAGCCGTTCGTCTTATTAATGATCCAACGCTCACAGAAAGGCTTCCTCTTCTTGCCCACCGTCGAGCTGTGGGGATCTGTCGCTCTTCTATAGTATTTTCACGGCTTCTGCTCAGAGGAGTTGGCCAGTATAATTCCTTCTCTGGCAGCTCCCAACAGAGCAACACGTAGTGCAACTTTTACAGTTCAGTTAGAGAGGCCCCGAACTTCCCGATTTCTTCGTTCCTTCATCCCTAGAGTGTCAAGACTATGGAACCTGCTGCCCGCAGAAGTTTTTCCTTCTCCTCCCAATCTCCAAAAATTTAAGTCCCGTGTGAACAAACTCCCTCTCACCACACTGAAGACACCCACGGTACGTTAGTACTTAGGCATCAGCCTTCGTGGACTGTCACAAGATAAAAAAAAAAAAAAAAAATTGAGCAAATCCCAAACTCTTTTTATTAGAAAAGTTTCAAGAACTTTTAAAAAATTTTAAAAGCACTATTATAATATTTTATTCATTGCTTAATTTACATTCATTAATTTTTCACCTATTGACTTATTTCGCTTTTCCCATACTCGTGCCAATAATCTTTTAAAACCTCAAAACGTTCCAGCAATTCGTTTTACCTAAATTAATTTACCTTGTATGATTCTTCGAAATTAAATTTGCCAAATTCAGGAATACATTTAGATGATTCGGCGCTATCCTGGCTTGATACGATTCCCCGGGTTTAGCTTTAGGTAACAAGGATTTTGCTTTAAGGTAAGCTTCCTCGGCTTCCTTATACATCTTAAGGTGATTGTACGTCCTTCCTACATTTATGTATGCTCCCACGTCGTCGTGTTGCACGTTCACTGCTGTTTTAAAGAATTCTAGGGCGTCTTCGAATTTACCTTAAAAATATATTTGATAATTACAGAATTTAATGTAAAAAATGTACATTTTAAGTTTAAAATAGAAAAATATCGTTGTCGTTGGTATAATTGTTACTAGAGATATTCGTATATTTCTTAATCTGCTTAAATTAATTTCAGGTGAACCAAATTGTCCAAATGGTATTGGTTTTATTATTAAAATAAATAAATGCATTTTTTTTAAATAGGACATTTTTATACATTGCTTTTTATTGGATAAAAACAATTACTGCTAAAATTTTAAAATAATTTCAGCTTAATTCCTAGTACAGTTGCTAGAGTAAATACTGTCAGTAATATGTCTTTTTGACTTTTACATTAGAAGTGTCAAATTTGATCGTAAATTTTTCTTTATTTATAAAAAATTAGATGAATTTTGCATAGTTTACTAGACCATTTAATCGACTATACGATTTTATTTTACGACTTAAAATAGGTAAAAAACTTGTTTAAAAACACCAAATACACATTTTTGGCCCAAAAATCGTAATTTTTAATCTATTCAAAGTCGAGTAGAAAGTACGGTACAAAAATATTATTTTTTATTGTTTATTTTAATTTCTGGGAATATCAAATTAAAAGAAAAAATATTTGGCTTTTCTCCAGAATAAAGATATTTATATATTATTTAAAAAAATATTTTTAAAAAAATTACACTTTTTTTATAGATTATTATGGAGAGCTAGTCTGTCTTGCAATAATAGTAACAAAAAACATGAAAAGACATAAAAAGGTTTAATTCTTTATAAAATTGATTTGTTTTTAAGTACTATAATAAAATAATTATTTTATAAAATTATATAAAAATAGAAAATAAACTTACTTGAAAATATTGGCAACCCGTTATAAGATATAAAAAAATATTATTTTTAAAAAAATAATATATAAATATCTTTATTCTAGAGAAAAGCCAAATAATTTTTCTTTTAAAAGTATTATTTTTTAATGTAGTTTTGACATATTATTATGTCATTTTCGACAGATGTCCGTTTTGATTTCTGACCCATGGTTTTCCGACGTTATTTTTGCCAGATGTTATATTATAAGATATAATTTTTGACAGAAAGTATTTGACAGATCTCATTTTTAACAATTATATTATTTTAAAATGTAATTCTAAAAATTGCATTTTTTATTAAATGGTATTAATATGAGATGTTGTATTATTGCATGTTACTTTTTATGATCTGCAGGTATCTGTTTTTTAATAAAACCCAATTTTTATGAATAATACAGGATAGTAAAATAGATTGCAGCAGGGTTACCTGAAAAAAATTAGTTGCAACTACCTTTCACTAAATACATGGTGTCCGGAAACAACATCAGGAAAGTGAAGGTAGTTATTGAAAAAAAAAGCCAGTTAGTTATGTGAGAAAATTTTGACATCCCCACCATTACCAAGATACGGGATGTAAAATATCATTTTTTTTGGAATATTTGTTTTATTCTTTAACCGATTAAGTTGATATAACAACAAACCCTTGATATTATTAATTTCAAGCAAGGCGACTTGATTGCGGGTAAAGTTAAATTAAGTATGTAACTGATTTCGTACGCATAAAAACTTTGAAGTCGATTTTTTTGGCCAAACGGTAGGGATTTTTGACATTAATCAGGAAAACATTATTTTTCAAGTTTATAATTACCTCTAACATGTTATACTCTGTTTGAAGATATCTGTTGAAATAGAAAAGTTATAAAGAAAATTATGTTATGTTTCAGGTAAAGTGCCCTCTAGCGGAATAGAAAATAACCAATTTGTTCTTAGAATTGTAAAATCAACCAAACTTGTTTCTTATACCAAATATCAACATAATCGGTTTAAGAATAAAATTAATATGCCAATAAAATTAAACAAAAAATGATATTTTACATCCCTGTATCTTGGTAAGGGTGGAGATTTCAAAATTTTCTCACATAACTTACTAGCATTTTTTTTTAATGTAGAATCATTACCTTAAGTAACCTAATGTTGTCTCCGGACACCCTGTATATCGGGTGATCCAAGAAAAATGAAAGATGAAGATATAACGTCAAATTTGACGTTTTTTGACAAGTCACGTGATTACCGGTGACTTCCAAATTCACCGGAAACAGTCTCAACTTTTAATTTTTAAAGAAGCACCCTGTATATTTTTACATTTTTGGATTTCTGAACACATTTTGCGTTAAATAGTAACCCATACGTCAACTTTTAGCTGTCAAAATTTGAAAAATGGGGTATCGTTAGACGCAGAAAGTTCTCAGGAATCCAAATATGTGGTAATATACGGTGAAACTGGAAGACTACAAATGTCACGTGACATGTCAGAAAACGTCAAACTTGACGTTATATGATATCCCCGAGTTTAATTTTTTCATCTTGAAAAGTGCATAAAAAAAGAGGATGAGCCATGCTCCTGTATCACCCGGTCCTGTATTATACAACTCCACAAAAAAATAAAAGTTAAAGATTCGAAAGACTTAACTATTGTGTCTTTATGTTTTTGAGGTCGCTGACCCCATCACGTCAGGGTCAAAAGCATTTCAAGGTCAAATTCCAACCAAATTTGATGACGTCAAACTGACTACAGATACGGGTTCAGGGACCTTAAAAACATAAGTATACACTCCTTAAATTTGGTTGCGATTACTTTTGCAGATTTGACTTTGAAATGACCTTGATCCGGACCTAAAGTTCCAAAAGTCTTGAACATCTTATCTTTACGTTTTTGGGGTAGCTAAATCCAAATTCGGGGTCAGTTTGGCCACATTAGGTCAGGGTTAAGAGCATTTCAAGGTCAAATTTGCAAAATTAATCGCAACCAAGTTTAAAGAGCGTCTGCTTATGTTTTCGAGGTAGCTAAATATGAATTCGTGGTCAGTTTGACCCTCTCGGGTTATGGTCAAGAGATATTTCAAGGTCAAATATGCCAAATTATAATTTTACAGATTTGACCACGAATTCGTATCGTTTGACCCAAACCAAACTAACCCTGAATTCTGATTTAGCGACCTTAAAAACATAAATATATCAAGTCTTTTAAAGCTATACCTTTTTTGTGTGGAACTGTGTTATACATTAAAATTTGGTTTTATCAAAAAACAGATACCTGCAAATTTAGGCAGGTGGACCTTGTACTATTACTTACCTTGACTTTCCAAAGCGTGTCCAACATTATTAAACAACTTTGCGTTGCGCTGATTCACTCGAAGACCCGACATAAATATTGTATACTCGTTCTCCCAATCCCAATTTCGTAAGAATGTCTTGGCCCCGTGGGAGAGAATTAACAGACATACAAAAGTCCAAGCTAACTTTTTGCCGGCCTTTTTGCAAAGAACTTGCCAGCCGTAACCAATCAGCATACAAAAACCCATTGATGGCATATAAAGGACTCTTTCGGCCACTACAAAGCCAACGGGGAAAAATAAATTTGAAGCCGGCATAAAAGGCAGGACCAGCAGCGATGTACTCTAAAAAAAAAAGAAAAAAGGTGTTTGGAGAGTTTACGCTAAAAGGGCGTTGATGAAAAAAATAAATTTAATTACGGACTAAATGTACGTTTGCTTAGGGATAAACGAGGGTTTGGGACAAAGACGAATGCTATTTTGCCTCTTGTTTATGTAAATGAGGGTATATTGACATACCGGGTGAGTCTTAAAGGTGGATCTCTTATACTTATTTAATTTTTGAAAAGAGGAATTCAAAAATTTAGCAGGTAATAACAACAGATAAATATGCATATTTTAATAAACTTTCTCGTTCCATAGACTGAATTATTCTTTTAACATAAAAGTATTGAGAATAGGGAAAAAGTTTTGCTATTGAAATTTGACAATCGGCAAAAATTTTTTTGTTAAAATTGGAATTTAAATAAATAGTTTCGTTTAACGACCCATCATAATGTACCAACTAAAAAATACTACATACTCATCGTTGACTGATGTTTAATAGGATGATAATGGAATGCCTGCTATTTTATTGTAAGATTTTAAATGGTTGACACTGATTTCATTGATAAAAAATTATTATGTTTTTCTTTAATTATTTAAGGACTGTTTGTATGTGTGTCTATCTAAAAATATCAGCCTCTTAAAATATTGAAATTTAAAATTAGTCTGTTTACAATTTTGTTCCAATCTTCTTTATGTTCTCAGTTTTTTACTGATCTGCGAATAATAAAAAATATTTTTTCTTATTATTACAAACAGTTTCTTTCATTAATACAGACAGATCAATAAAAAACTTGCCAAGTCAAAAAAATAGTGAAACAAAATTGTAAACAGTGCTTTTTGGATAGTCCGGTAAAGGGAGACTTTAAATGGCCATGAAATTTCGGAAGGCTGATTTTTATAATAAATATGTGTTTTCATGTGCATACCTATAAAAATCCAATAGCCAAAAAATAAATTTGACGTTAAAAGGGTTGTAAAAAAATAAAAAACACCCCAAAAACAGCTATTTTAAAATTTTCTTAAAAAGTATAATAGTCAAAGAAAAATGTCTAAAACAAAATTGATATTGGCATTTAAAAGCTCTTTCCCAGTCATCCGAGATAAAAAAAAAACTACCATTATGAAAAAAAAAAAAAAATTAACCAATTAATATTATAAGACTTTTTTTTAATCATATCTATATAATGTAACTGAAATTTTCAGAGATTTTTTTTTAATAAATAAAAAATTATAAACAATTACATTTTTCACTGCATTTTTTTCACATTACAAATAAATTTTTTCTTTATTTTATTGATTTGAGGTTCATCTTTGATTTTTCTTCATGTTTTTTGAATGTAAACATATTTTTACCTGTTATATTACCGGTATTTAAAATTTATTTAACTGAAATTGCCTCTTTGGTCTACAATGTTGGATATTATTGGTATTATTCGTATATTTTACTTTTAACTGAGCATGCGCGTAAACGGATTAGCAAAATATTATATTATTTATACTAACGTACAATTTACGTGATTTTTAATTTTTCCACAATTTATATTTATCGTCATTTTTTATTTTTACTACTGCAATTTCATTGATATCGCTTATAAAAGGCAAATCACAAATTGTGCATAATTTCAATGTATTCATTTTTATTATTTTACACTAACCACTATTTAGTTAAATTAACAGGTAAAATAACAATACGTCACAAACCTAAAAGTTAAAAAAAAATTGTAATTTTTTAAATAATTATTTTAAAACAATTCTCCGAAAACTTCAGTTGCATTATATAAATATGATGAAAAAAGAATCAAAATATTGATTTGTAGATTTTTTATTGTTTTCTTTTTTATTGGGGAAGTTTTTTTTTTAACTCGGACGACTGAAAAACAACTTTTAAATACCAATATCTTTTTGTTTATGGCATATTTAAAAAATATGATTTAGGCCGAATTTATAGATCAGCTCACAATCTATCGATTTCGCTTTAAAAAATTTTCTCTTCGTACTATACTTTTCGAGAAAATTCTAAAAAAAGTGGTTTTTGAAGTATTTTTATTTTTTGTACAACTCTTTTCCTGTCAAATTTAACTTTTTAACTATTGTACTTGACTAATATACACATAAAAACAAATATTTATTATTAGACTAAGGGGATGAGATTTTTGAATAAAAACTTGGCACATAAGTGTTTTTGGTGTGATCTCTTTTCTTTTTTTTGTTAAATAAATGGAACAAAATGCAGAGGATCTCATGCTATTTTTTTCCAGTATACCTTGTTCTGTAGGTAAAATCTAACCTTTAGGTACACGAAGTTAAGTACGAACATTTCTCATATTGATGTTTCGTAAATCACGCCTGGTTAGTAAATAAAATCTTGCCTGCATTTTAAATTCTTAGACAACGAGTACTTCAGAAACTAAGGTTCAATTAGGTTGCAAATTTTTAAAGACTTCCTAAATATAAGATATTACTGCCCCTGGTTCTGGGCGTTCCGAGTAAAAATGTGCAGTTTTCAGAACTCTTTCTTTACTTGTGTCCTATATCCTACTTACATACCAAATTTTAAGTTTCTACTCCTTTATAGAGTGCCTTATTTTAATAAGTTGATTGAGTAAGTCAGTAAATAAAATGGTCAATTTTAAAAACTTGAATATCTTAGAAACCCTTGACATAACCTTCTTATTTTTTTTTAATGGTATATATAATAAGAAAGAAAACACACTAAACGTGTAATATACACACTGCATGCATCAGGCCAGAACATGGCCTGGCGCCATACAGTGCGCCTTAATTATGTGGAACAATAACGAAGTTATGATGGGGAAAATTATGCTAAAACCTTTTGTGTAATATACACATAGCGTGCGTCAGGCCACAACTGAGCCTGGGGCATTACCGAGCGATCCAGACATTAATAGGGGTAGCACAGCAATAGAAGTTATTTGTATAACACGTGTTATGAGGACATTTTATTGTTGTTTCAAAGGGGCCATTAATTGCAATAATTGTATTTAAGGGCATTCGGCTACTGGGAAAGAATGATCTAAGCATACAAAATGTAGCAATTATGGTTTCTACTACTTAGCTTTAGTAGACTATCCTAAAATTATTATTTAAAAAAAGCATATAACGTTGTTGCTCTGTTGTAGTCATCTACCCCCTTTATTTTTTATTGATTTTAAAGATAATGGATTTTCGTAAACCTAAAAACAAAAGTATATATGCACATGTGCATACGATCTCTTTTTTTCGCGCTCTCTCCAATAGAAAGAAATCTTATAAACCCTAAAAAGAATCACCCCCCGGCAAATCCTCCGCCGAGTATTCAATTATATGGCCCTATTGAGTTTTTACCGGATGACCCCAGTGAAAAAAGGCAATTCGGTAAAGGCCAGTTGTGGAAGCCAAAAGACGTCTTCATAAGAATTACACGGGCTTCTGCGTTGCCAAAGAAAAATCTAATATTTGCTTAAAAAGCTATGTTATCAAACTATGTTTTCGAACTTTTCAAATTTGTATATAATTTTTTTGATCTTTTTGAAAGCCAACGAAGACTTGTGCTAAGCTGAAATCCTAGAAACCGTGGGTCTCTGATTTTAGAATTTGTAACCCCTTTTTTTTAGTTCCGTCTACAACTAACCACAACTAACCATAGGAAGGAAATTTGTTCAGAAGCGCATCATGCTAAATTTGGTAAAACCATATGTCATATGATTTGTTTCAGTGGTGTGAGATAAAAGAAAATAAGATTTTGTAATTTTAAAACATGGAATAAAAATGAATAATGCGATACAGATTAGTATATTTACTTTTTTAAAGAACTTTCTTATTAAGCAACGAAAGTCGCAAATCCAAATAACATTCCGAGTGACCGTCGAGCAAGCCACGGGTGCTTGAAATGCTTCTAGAAACTTTTACAAGCACATGATGTTTTTAAGCTTTTAAGTGATTATAACGCTTTTAGAACATAGAAGTGCCTATATTAAAATATATTTTGCGTTTTCAGCAACACAATAAAATCTGTGCCCATATAGGAAATAATATCCTCTCTCATTTCGTCTTTTACGATAAATATCTTTATATCACCGCATCGACGTATCAAGATCTTAACAATGGCTGGAACACGTGCTTTTTTTATAATAAATGTAGCAGAATATTTTAGTGAACACATTTAATAAATATATTGCAGAAATAAATTTAAAAAAAAAGTATTTTTGTTCTTTAAGCGTAGGTAATGTTTATATGATAAAAAAGCGAGTATTTAAAAAATAAACAAGATCAATTAATTTAACGTACATACATATAAAACGGCTGCGTATTTAGTTTAAAGTAAAGTCGGAATTACACCCCTTTTTAATGACATTATCTTTGTTTATCTTTGTGTGGTATATTCCAAACAGCGGTAATAACAAACTTTTGAAATAAGTTGGTGTCCGATCATTATTAATTTTTTATATTTTTGATTAAGTGAAGTATCCGTCACTGTCAATCAAAAAATATTGTGTTGTCGAAAGTTATTTCAAAAAGTTTTAAATAATACCAAGAAAAATATATAATGGGTATAATGAACAATGACAGCTGATAATTTTAAATATCTTAGCTTTTTTTCAATTGGGAAAGAAACAAGTCCAAAACGAAATCGCAGTTTAAATTGAGAATGTGATATAGCGAGCCGCAGATGCAACAAAATGGAACTCAACAACGATCGCAAATATAAACAAAAATGAAATAAAATCAGAACAAGATTACGCTTTCAGTATGTCTTCCAAGCAAAAAATCACCAAAACCAAAACTACAACATATTTGAAAATTATAGAGGGTTCCCCATAATAGACTACCCATTTTAATTGCTTAGTAAAAACTTAATAAAACTAGCATTTTATTACGCTTAATTACAATGTACTCTGAGATTTACTATAACAAACGATTTATCGAAACTTTTAAAAATTGCGTCTTTTAAGTAAGTGCCAATAACTTCAATGCACTTTTCAAAATTTGACAAAAAATGATTCATGACACGATAGCGGAAAACCTGATCTATTCACCGGACCTCTTTGGGAATTTGGACTCTAAGATCTTGGATGTTTTTTGGGCGAGTTACAAAAACCTTTGACTTTAAATAGCCCCACAGAAAAAAGTCTGGTGCAGTTAAGTCCGGCGACCTCAAAAGACAATTTAAATCCCCAAATAATTAAATAAATCGGTCATTAAACACTTCTCGCAGAACTGTTTTAGAGCATTTAGCTATGTACTGTCGCTTCATCTTTTTCTTTTAATTTACTCTTTATGTTCTCACGCAAAAAAACTCGTTGTTGAACTAAATAATCCATGAAAATTAAAACTAAACATTAAATGATGTGTTTAAACCTAATGATGCTTTATTAGAAAAATGACCTTTTACGAAAATCATTTTTTCCAATTTTTGTGACAGGTGCCTTTTCGATAAATAATATGCTGATTCAAATCTCAAAGGCCATAGAAGATAATAATATAAAAAAACGGACTGACTTATTTCCTATAGAATTTATTTCAATATCAAAATAGTTATTTTGTTGAGGGGAACCCTGTATTATGGGACACAATTTATTCTATGTATACCATAAATTAACATGTATATTAGCAACAATAAGACAAAAGTTGAGAAAACAAATTGAATGTTTAAAGTTTTCCATCGACTTTTAGGAAAGATAAATCAAAAGCATAGGCTTCAAGTAAAAAAAATCAAATAATACAAAATATGTGATGGACTTGCCAGATATTGTTTATAAAAAATACATTTTTTTTAAGGGAGTATATCAAAAATAAAAAATTAGGTCCAGAAGGTTTTACTCAAGCTTTCATTGACGAGACGAATCTTTAGCAAAGATCATTTCGTAGTAGCTGGAAAGATGACACCAAGAAGCGTTGTCAGCTACGTTTCTTTATGAATCATGAATAATTATAATAATTGTTTATTATTATTAGGTTTGTTAATAAATAAATACACAAAATGATTTTTATTGTTTTAAATTGGGTTGGCCAATCAGTCAATCGTGGCAAGGCAAAAAATATAAATACGTAGAACAGACTGTACTGAACTATGCTATTTCTTTAAAAATTTTAAGAAGTGTGTAATTGGTAGATCGCACAGGTTGTCGTCAGTGCGCAGTAGATCTTGGGTCTAATTAAGTTGGCCACCCCTGATAAAGACGAACGTAAAAATTATAATATACTGCCTAATCATCATTTGTTAATTTTTAAAAGTATAAAATCATAGGTCTACTTATTTCTGAACGCGACACTAAATTTTCTAACCTAATATTAACTGCCGAAATATCTAATTTTCTATTTACGCCCAAGGTTTTTCTCACCTGGATGACGTATCTACAAATGGGTATTAAGGCCCCCACAGACCTCCTTTTTAAAGCAGTTTTAATCGTGGCGATCAAAACCATCGATTAACACTGTCAGTTTGTGGGTGAAAACCGAACATAACACCGTCGGTAAAAATTCCTTGCCGCGCTTAAAATCTTATTTGCCGATTTGTCTGTCTTAATTTAAAAACGAAATATGTGATGCAGAACGTTTATCTTGTAACAAATAAACACGCTTTATTTACGTTTTTAGGTGAATGACTGCAGCTTTCGGCGATTAAGTCGGTTTAAAATAAAATTTAGTGTAGGGAAATAAAAGTTTTAATCGTCTAACTGCGCAGTCTTAATCGGCGATTAAAAAAGGTTAAAAAGAAAACGAAAGTCTTAGCTGCCCTTTTACACCTTCATGAAAAAAAATTGTTATTTTTGGCTTGAAACTAAATCTACAATTTTATTTAAAAAAAGTGTGTAGGTTAGTTTTATAATATACACGCTAATTATTATGTTTTTCTGAACGACTGCAAGCTTTCTTGGGATGGTAAAATTAAAATATTGTGAAAAATAAATTTTTAATCGTCTATTTAAAGAGTCTAAAATGGAAATTCTAAATTACCAAAATGCTAAATTAACGATCTCCCTTTTTAAAAGAAGGGCTCTAAAAGAAAAGCGGTTCAGCAACGTTTTTAGAAAAAAACCATAGTAGAAAATATATTTCTATTACTACTTTAATAACTTTTTTAAGGTTTACCCTACTTTCAGTTGTAAACTAATTATTTCTTTATTTTTAAGGAATGTTTTAGACAGTTCAAAATCACGCTATCTAGTTCTTTTTAAAACAGAACAGATAGTTTTAACAAGATAATTAGTCATTAAGAGGTCAAGAAATTTGCCCTCGATTTAACGCTGTAATGTGTCCATTTTTACTTCTTAGAGAGACAAAATAATTAATGGCAACCGCAGTTTCCTTTCAGGAATATTAACTAAATTTGGTCCGACACAATTTATGAGATTTCGGGCAGCGAACGTCGAAACATTTTGGTTGCTTGCCAAATCCCCTGTAAAGAATTTATGCCCCATTACATTATTAAGACTTGCAAATGAAATTGAATTTGCTGTATTTCAATTAATTCTATTTAATTTTCATCAAACCAAAATAGGGCAAGCAAATAAATTGAATCGAAATCAATTTGTAAGTGGATTTATTGGTTTGGTTATATATTTTTAGATAGGTTTGCCCAATAAAATATTCCCAAATAAAGAACTACCACTATTAAGATACCAAAGCAAAAAAAACAGTAAAAAAGTGGGGTTCATACCCTGGATATATACTAAGTGATATAGAAAATGCAACATCGAGTATTTTTCAGCACACTTTTACGCTTTATAGGTCTACTAATAAATAGAAAGTGATTAAAATTTCACTTTACATCATATTACATACATGCTCGATAGGGGAAATGTCTGGAGATCGAGAAGGCCACTAAAGCAAATTTACACCGGACGCTTCTAAAAAGTCTAAAATAACACGTGCGACGTGAAGTGTGCATTGTCCTGCTTACAAAGTGGATTTTGCAATGTTTCAAATAAGGGAAGCAGATGTAGTTGTAAAACTTCGTGAATATAGCGCTGGGTAGTTATGCTACATGGAATGAACACTAATCGTGACCTGATGGTTGGTACTAAAGAGTATGCGAATCCTGTTTTTTATTAATATAAAAAATATTTTTAGGTTATTCTAAAAAATCCACATCAAATTCTTTCACCCAGCCTGGTTGTAGTTTGAATGAAAAAGCTGTTATTGTCGAAATGATCCCACAAAATGTAGACATGCAATTTTATGCATCTGACAATATTGCGATGCATCAATCAAAAAACCGTATAGAAAGTGCACTAGGTAGTCTAGGTGCTAAGGCCGTTTTTGAAAACCAGGTAATCTTAAAATTAACTAAATTGTGGCCGTTTTCAATACTGGTCTAATAATAATATAATTAGTTTGATTAGCTTGCTGTTGTATTTGTATGTATTATTTAAGTAAGGCTTAGGTACTTGTAGTTTTTAAATGCCGATTCATTTCTTTTAGAATATTCAGCCGTTAACTTTTACGACCTTGCTCGAAGAGCTACTCAACGAGTTTTTTTTTTCATATGGTTAAATTTTTTAGGATTCAGGCAGTAGTGAAGATGTTTCTGATGACCAAGATCTTAATTATAGTCCAGGTGAAAACGATAGCGAAGAGGAACAGCTTATTTTAACAGACACAGCAGGAAAAAATAAATCAAGGAAACGAATAAGACATATTCAAAATTGGAAGCAAGTTAAAAGACAGGAACAAAAACGTAAAGGCGAGTAGTATAAAACTAAAAAGGGAAAGGTAAAGAGAGCTAAGGTATTACAGTCAGCATGTCACTGTAGGCGAAAGTGTTATGATAAGATTGATAATATTCAAAGAATATCTTTTCGCGATTTTACCACTTAAGTAGACACGCTCAAGATCAAGTGTTAGCTAAAAGTATCGAATAAAAACCCAAAGATAGGCAAAGGCTGGCACCAGGCAAAATGGAAGCAGGCGATCTTTTTCCAGAAAATACTTTTTAAAAGATTCTAGCGTGAACAGGACAGAAGTCTGTCAAAGCATGTATTTGAGCACATATGACATTACTATTAAAAAGACAAGAGTAATTGTTAAGAAAAAAAGGAATCATGGTGGGGTGTTTCCACCAGATGGAAGAAGAATGCATAAAAACCAACCCAAAATAGCTGAACGGTTGAAAGATATTGTTCGCGATCACATAAGAAGTTTTCCAGCATATACCAGCCACTATTCCCGTAAAAAATCTTCTAGACGTTATCTTAGCCCCGATTTGAATATTTCAAGTATGTACAGACTTTATACTGAACACTGCAAAGAAATTAAAGTTGCTTCACTTAAAGAATTCCAGTACAGAAAAATATTTAATGAAGAATTTGATCTTGCCTTTCATCATCCTGCAAATGATACATGTGCGAAGTGTGATCGGTTAAATCTTCGCCTTAAGTCATATAATAAAACGAATCTTACGGAAAAGGAGGTACAGGAAAAGATAACAATAGAAAATGATTTAAATAATCATTTAGCAATGGCTCAAAGCTGCTATGAAAATAAGAAGAAAGATAAAGAGAGGAGTAATTTAGATCCAAGTTATGTGACGATTTCATTTGATTTGGAAAAATGTTTGCCGACCCCCTTCTTGAGAAATGGAATATCGTTTTACAAAAGGCAACTGTGGGTTTACAATCTAACTCTTTATAAAACAGATTATATTGGCAATCAAGGAATTTGTTTTTTGTGGAACGAAACTATAGCAGGACGTGGAGGTCAAGAAATACCTTCTTGTTTAAGAAAGTTTGTTTTGGATATTTCTTCAAAAGACATTAAAACTTTTAATTTTTACAGCGATTCATGTTCTGGACAGAATAGAAACATTTATGTTGCTACCATGTTCTGCAAGAGCTACCAGAAGCAAACTCAATATTTGAGATAAACCAGTACTTTATGGACCAGGACATACCCACATGGAGGCCGATACCATACATGCGTCAATTGAAAGGGCTAAAAAGAAACTGCAATGGTCAATTGAAGTGCCACATGATTGGACAAATTTCATTAAAGCTGTGTACAGAAAGAATAAATTAAAAGTATTTGAGGTTGGCCAAGAAGATTTTTTAAATTATGGAGATGTCTTAAAAAAAGATTTGGTGCACAGAAAAAAAGATGAAGATGGAGCGTTGGTACCGTGGATGCAAATAAAACAAATGAAATTTCAAAAAAATCTTCCTTATCAGTTTTTGTATAAAACACACTTTAAAGATGGTGATTTTAAAAAAGTGGATTTAAGAAGGGGAACCATGCGAAACCAAGAAAGCCTTACATTTGCCGAGCCGGTAAAACCTTTAAACCTTGAACAACTACCAATAGCTAACCAGAAATTTGATGATTTAATGCAGTTGTTGCAATACATAAGTGATCATAATAAACCGTCTTTTAAAAACTTAAAACGTTCCTTGACATTGGACGCCAATGACTATCCTGCTTTAGAGGAAGATATATACTAAAACTGAAAGCATTTTCTTTTCTTAAGAAGTTATGTTATTTTTTAAATACTTAAATAGACGAATTTTGCAAAATATATGTTTTATTCCAGGACCTATCTCCAACCAAAAGGACTAATTCTTAATTTTTTAGGGGGCCAAACTCCTTCAAAATTCAAACTTACTAAAAATTTAAAAACACAATATTTAGTAATAACTACTCTTTTTATTTAACCTTTTAATTTTCTTATTAGTAATCAAAAACTTATTTTAACTAAAATTAAAAATTACATTTTACTTTTCCTGAAACTTAAATTGCTTATTATTCAAAACAGTAAAAATGGAGTTTGGTCCTTTTAATACTCAGCTCAGATATATATATATATATATATATATATATATATATATATATATATATATATATATATATATATATATATATATATATATATATATATATATATATATATATATAATATATATATAAATAAAAAATTTTTGTAAAGACTATTTTTTACTTACCATTATAAGTACTATACTCTGATGGCGATTTGTTGTCGTTAATGCAGTTCCTGCGAGTACTAATAAAAATATATATGTAGCCACTGTTGCCAGATTTCTGGGATCCATAAACGATTCGACCAATGGAATGGTGCCCATAGTCCAATCACAGCATAGATTACACGGAAACAATAATAACCATAAATTCACACTTATTAAATAGTGATAAGATAGTTGTCTTGCCGGTGATGGCGCCACTGATGCGGGGTTGTCAAATCTAGTGAATACTGGCAACTGGGAACCCATGATTTGGAGCCTTGCCAAAAGAAGAAGGATCGTAGTTGTGGCTAGGACAAATAATCTTTTGGCTGCTGCGTTGGATTTGGGAAAATGGTAGCTGGATTTTGAGGTCACTGCTGACTTAAGAAATTGTTTGATATCTTCCAGTTTTACCTATAAAGGGAGAAATATTATGGTATTTATGAATAAATATTGATATAAATATATAGGTATAAATATTATTTAACAAGGTTTTTAAATTTAAATTTTGGTGTTGTGAAAGGTTAAGGCCAATAATTTTAACTTTACCACTACCCCAGTAAATACAGAAAATTTGTTTTTAATTTTTAAAATGAACAATTATTAGAAAAATACCATGAAAACTAAAAATTTACTTTCAGAATTAATAAGTCATGTGACATTTTTTTAATACCTTTTATACCTTAGAGAAATCATATTTTTTTTCAGTGGATTTACACCAAATATGGCATAGGAAGATTTTAGGGGTCATAATTAAGAAACTAAAGTCAGATTTTGTAAAATTTATGGGCGGGTTTAGTATGGCTGGCCAAATTTTAAACTCTTCCGATTTACGTCAGATTATGTACATAGGAGTTTTAAGGGTCGCTGATCACGAATTTGGAGCCAAATTTTTAAAATTTAAAATGGCAAACAAGATTTTAAAAAAATATATTCCACCATTTTAAATTTAGAAAATGTGACACCTGATTTGTAATCTGCGACCCTTTGGAATGAACAACTGACAAACTCACAGGCATACCCAAAGTAGTTTAGAGCGTCTATCCAGAACAAAAATCTAAAATCTAGATAAAAAATTTTCATACACTTTGTGTTAAGTAAATTTTAACGGATACAAGATAATCTAGATATTTAAATTAACTAGGTGATTTGAATAAAATAAAGCATATTAGTAGAGTTAAAAGGCCGCTTCTGGGTGCTCTGGATAGTTACGTCATAAAATATTTTTAACCTTATTAAACCTGCTTTAAACAGATTAGATAAGGTCCTCCCAAAGGAGTTATAAGATCTGTTACATCATAAATATTTTAGAAAAAGATCTATTTGCTTTTTTTAATTTACATAACAAGTCCTGACTTTATTCTTATAACCCAGAGCCGAAACAATAGTTAACGAAAAGAAGGAGTATTGTTTTTCCAAAAATTAAGTAGCCCTATTTAAGAAATTTACTAAAGTCAATACACTGTGTTAGTTTCGGCAACTTAAACTACCCAGTACACTTACCTTTTGTACGACAAATATTTCATAAGTTGCACAAACTCCTGCAATAGTAATTCCTTGTTCCTTGCACAGCATCGCAGTGGCTATAGAAAACATCGAGAGGGCTATGTATTTCCATTCTAAAATTAAGAAATTATGTTAGTTTAAAACATGTCTTTTCGTTTTAATAGATTTTTAAATTATCATAATATGCACATTACTATGATCATAAACATCAACCCAAAAAGTCAATGAGCTAGTAGCAGAGCAAAAAAGTAAATTTTAAATAAATATTGATCCCTTTTAGATTCTCACGCAAGAAATTTTGACCTTGTCAGTAAAAAATAAAAAGAAGTTAATTAAAGACTTATATTATAGCAATAAGAAAACTATCTTAAAAATTAAAAAAACATTTTAAACAGCAAAATTAAGTAAAAAGAAGAATTGGTTTTAGTCGTCCAAACTTTCCACCCCTGACCGAGATGCTACTTTGTGGGGATACTTAGCCGATAATCCATTTGAAACAGCGAAGAATAAATGCTGTAAATATAACAGGATTTTCTAGTCAGCCACAAATTAACAGTAGAAGAGTCAAAGATAAAAAACTGTTCAGCTGCCAAAACAAATGTTTCTTACCGATAAACGTCGACAATACAGGACTTAAACTACGTATACCAGACATTTTAGTTGACTTATACCAGGAATATTTGTATGTTATATTAAATTCCGACCTATTTTTTTTTTGTTTCTTAAAAGGGTAACTCTTTGAAAAAAATTAAATATTTACTAATAATTTTTTTTTATTTTATTTATTTACATATACATGTACGCCCGGCGCTCACGCTTTAAATTTTTGAGAACCTATGAGTGATAACCTCCGAAAACAATCAGTTCTAGAAGGCGGTTTTACACAAAAATAAGGAAGGTTATGTCTTTTTCTAATACTATACGCATTTTTATAAATAACACTGTATAAAAATATTGATGTAAAAAGGCAATATTGGTTAAATAAGAAATAAAAAAATACAAAAGTTGATTAATGACTCGATAAACCGGAACCAATGTAAAAAATTAACAGCAAAAGACCTTCCTGTGTTCAAAGAAGCGATATAGTGCTAAAATAAATAGTGGTTTTAATAGCTTCTTTTCTACATCTAGACTTTTAATAGCATACATTTTGTTAAGATTCAAAAATAATGAGACATAAAAAATCATATATGTTTAAAAGCTAATCATATTCTAATAGATTGTGCAAAATTTTATTCATTAAAATTAGTTTATTATGAGTAAAAACTATTTTAAATTTGTTATTATTACTTGCCGGTTTAGGTAAATATGTTTTTTTCCGTTGAGGTTCTGATGGATTAAAGTTAAGCCAGCAGAAAAAACATTAATATTTCGCAATAACAAAATACTTATAAAACAATATGCGTGCCCAATTTTTAGCTGTTTTTAGACTCTGCTACTACTATATTTTAAAGTGGTTTACTCTTTCTTCTGCAATAAAATGAGTAAAAACTGTAGCACTTTAAGAAGCATTTAATCAAAAGTTTAACCTGTAGGTAAAGCAATTAAAAAAAAGTCAGTGTTTGCAAAAGGACCCTTAAAAATCTGCATTTGGTTAATCTTTGCATATATACTAATACCAGCGCCCTATCTGAAAACTCTGGTTACCCAGAATAGTAAGTTATATTATGCAAAACCAGTTTTTCTTATAATTAAATAATACAATGCCTTTCCTTAAAAAAGTATTTTTATGTCATACTTGTTTAGCGTAACTAAAGAAAAACAACAAATAACATCCATTACCTTTTCTTACCCTGTTCTTAATAATAATAATTAAAAAAAAATGAACTTATATCTTACTTCAACATGCGGAAAAAATTCTATTTGCTTTTTTAGTACAAATTATAAACTTTAACTGTACATGTCCCAAGGTTTTAAAATATTTATTTGTATGTTCTGCGTATAGGTTAAGGTTTTATATATTTTTAATTAGACGGGTTTCCCTTTATAGTAATCTAAACATTTATACAAGGCTGGGTAGTGACTTAATTCAGTAGCGAGTTTAGATGTTAACAGACGAGGCGACAAAGGAGTTGTATTTGAAATTTTTAATAAACGAGTGCTATAATAGTAGCTTCACGACCGTACCCGACCCTACAACGTTTTATTTCATACTGTGGTATAAAAAACAAAACTTTTTGACTTTTTTAGGATTATTTGTATGTAGAAGTAAGCAAGAAGAATTGGCTCCATAGTGACGCTTTATAAAATAAAAATAACAATTTTTCTTTGAAAGTGTTAGACAATGTTATGGTTTAAATAACACTAAAGTCTTGAACTTTCATTGTCCTTATTTGGTAAGATTGATACACAAAGTTTCGGTTAATGATGAATCTTTTTCTCTTGGATCTCCTTTTTAGGTGATAACTAAAAACTATTCTTAAAAGCTACGACCAATATACTATCTGTTTGCCGAAGCTTGACCAACTTTTTTCACGGTTCAGCAACGGCTGCCAGATATTCGGAATGTCAACACTAGGTGTGCCAAACACATATTGGTTGTTTGCGATTTTTACAGCTTCTTTAAGTTTTCTTTTCTTCTAATCTAAATTGTCTCTGACCCTGTATCAAATTCACAATGAAGAAGAAGCATAATTCGACTTTACCTTTTTTTTGTACGTTCTAGTCAAACGAAATATTGGAGATATACAGAAAACCTACCCACACTAGACAATATTTACAGCAGAATTCCAATTATTTTA
Organism: Listronotus oregonensis; assembly: GCA_019359885.1. Classification (NCBI taxonomy): domain Eukaryota; kingdom Metazoa; phylum Arthropoda; class Insecta; order Coleoptera; family Curculionidae; genus Listronotus; species Listronotus oregonensis. Next base: position 19,858 of record JAHBCN010007152.1, on the reverse strand, counting down.
ACGAAACGAAGCAAAAGGTCATAAGTACTCTAAATATCCGCGCAGTGACTTAACCAGGGATAGCAGGAGGGCTACAGTGCCATAAGAGACTGGTTAAGGAAACAACGACAAAAAATAAGTTAAAAAACTCAAATTTGAATAGGACTCCACAGGACCAAATAATAATAACAATTTTGTATATAAAAGGAACTTTCGAGAAGATCCGCAGAATAGCAAATAAGTATAATATTAAAACGGCATTTAAATCCCAAACTACTCAAAGAAATATTCTTACTAAGACGAGACCGGACAACAATGTTTTAAATAATGACTGTATCTACCGAATTCGCTGGTGAGGTATACATCAAAGAAACAAAAAGACACTTAAAATTAGAGTTAAAGACCACTTAAAATTAGAGATACGAAACGAGGTGTGAAACGTCAAAATCGGGGATGGCCGGACACGCATGGTCAAAACAACACCACGTGCAATGGTCGGAAGCAAAAATTATTCACTAAGAAACCCACTTAAAGAAAATCAAAATCAAATTTAAAGAAGCAGTGAAGCAACCGTGAAGCTTCGGTGACAATGGTATATATAAGTCGTAGCTTTTAAAAATAGTCTTTAGTTATTACTTAAAAACGGTTGAAGATACATTACTAACAAGAGCGTTGTGTATCAATTAACAAAAAAAGACAATGAAAGTCCAAGATTTTAGTGATATTAAAAATAACAAATTGGACAGTTCGTCACTTCGTGCGTGCTTTGTGACAAATTTATTCTTTTATTCTTTACAATAATTAGTTTATAGGCTTGATTTTGTTTGTAGTTTTGAAAAAAAAATAATAAATATGTTGTATAAATAATTTCCTAAACTTAGATATGTCCTTAAAATAAAATATTACAGTATAAAATAAAATACTTTTAAAAAGGTCTTTTATCTTAAGAGTCAGCCATATTTCACTCTAAATCTTGATATTAATAGGTTCACGACCAAAAATATTTATGTTATTAACCCCTTGCTAGTAAACCGTGCTGAAATGCTCAAAATATGTTTTTCTTTGGGTTGATAAAAGCAACATAAAGATATATATCATATTTTTAATATTTTCTGCAAGGGAATAAAATATCGCGAAAAGCTTTATATTTTATATTTCTTGAATATTGTATTAAGATATTGATTTAAAAATACTGCTTACCTGTACATTTTCTATTTTTCGTTGCTTTGGAATAAAATATAAAAGCAGCGAGGAAGAACACAGACGAGAGAGTTTCCGCTCTACCGACGACGCCAGTCACCTAAGAAAGAAGATATCTGTTTAAAAGGATATACAAACTGAATATAAAGTGTAAAAAAGTTTGGTAAATAAAATTTATTAAGGGTTTTCCAGTTAAAAGTTGTTCTTATATTAAAAAATTTTATTGAATAAAAAGGTAGGTTTTTTATATTTTACTTTGAACATATACATTTTTATGTATGTATACGTATATGTAGAATTTTATAAACTTTAAAATATCTTTAGGTCCTACAGTCAAGTAAAGCATCATATTTTTTTTATAGTAAAGTTATAAAATGGGATGGAAAAAGACAAGGTACTGGTTATTTCTTTTAAAATTCTCTGTCTCAAGTCTGCTGACTTTGTCCAGACAATGTTTAAGGCTAATGCTATCAAAAAACTAAGTAGGCCTTCCAAAAAGACCTTTTAATTATTAAAGATGTTAAAATTTTTTTAAAATTTTAAAAGATACGTTTGTTGCAGAAACACATCTTGCATCCGGAAAGCTTTTTTTCTATAGCCACGAGTACATTAAGTTTCCTTTTAAATCTTCATAACATAATAAAAATCTAAATAAAAACAGTAAATTTCTCATATAAACGTGACAACACCGCCCTAATAAATAATAAAACAAAGGAAGCCGTCCGTCGCTATGTAACGCTAACACATCGACATGCTTTTGTGAACTCTGTGATTACGTAGCGAGACGACGCATCCAGCTCGGGCCCTTCGATAGACGGTGAAAGGAATAGCGTCGTGAGAGTACGTCACGCGCGCGTCAACTACATAGACCAATGAAATGGGTCGTATGACAAGCCTTGAAGGAAGCGCAACCCGCGTGCGACAGAAGATTTAATTCAGTAAGACCTTATGGTCTGTCAGTAACCATTCTCTATAAATTTATCTCTGTTTTCTTCCGCGTACAGCTATGTGTGCCGTTGAGATACCTCATAGCTGGAAAATTCTCTGATTTTAATACGCTAGTAACGTTAAAAATTTTGGTAGCATTTTCGGGCAAATCACCAAAATGTTTCTATTTAAATATTTGATTGAAATGTCAGTTTTCCATGGTAGTTTAATAATACTTTTTCGGTGTTAGCACAAGATAATTAGCTAGCACATCTTTGCTGTTACTAATTCAAATTATAAGGTTTAGTACAAAGTGTATATTTCTAAGCTATAAAAGCAACTGAAATATTTCTCTGTGTCAAATTTAAATAGACATATTTTACGTAAAGTTCCAAAGTGAAAGTAAGCTTTAGCTTGGAGTGGTGAAAAATAATAAAAGTAATTAGTAAATGTTATTGTTTGGAGATTAGCTAAAAGTTTAGGCAATATCTGATCTTATTAATAAGATAGTTCGTCAATAATTAATACTGGGTATCCCAAAAACTGTAAATAAGTTCTTACTTTGACTTTAAGCTTTCCAACTTTTATAGTGATAAAAAACAATCCCAAATCGTGTCGTAACGTCGATAGGCTTACTCCTCATAGACTCGGGGGACGATTCAGGTTTCTAGTAAAATTTAAATACTTTGTTAAATTTAAGTGAATAATTTGTAATTTTTTTTGAGTCAAATTTGTAACCTTTTCTTACATTTTATATAAATTTAAGCTCTAGATAAATTAGTAAAGAGGTGACATTGTCGTTAGACAATAAGTTACGTTCAATTTTTTCAACCTCTTGAAAAATTAATTAAGGCTCATCAGTCAGTTAAGCCTAGTTAAAGAGTGATTTCGACCATTTCTTTCTTTTTGACATTTAGTAATAAGTAAATGAAAAAATGTTTTTTAAGGGAAAATTGTATTTTGGAATTGTTGATACGCCTTAATGGAGTATCACAAGAATTTTGTAGTGTAGTACATTGTATATATGATTGTAAATAAAAATTTGTGTATATTTATTTTATTCTTAGTGTCTCATTAAGAAAAAGTTATTCTACAGGGCGTCTAAACCTTAATTTGCACCTATTGGGTTTCAGTTTACATTAAGTGGGCAACTATAGTACTTATGGTGGGAGGCGTACCAACTTACGTTTTCCCACTAACGGTATTCTTCTACATTTTTATTTTTTTTTATAAGTAATGTTATTATAAAATAAAGTTTGTTAAAAAATCTGACTGTAAATTTAGTTTAGAAGAGTAATTTTTTAGTTTTGTAACATCATCATTAACTTTTCCAGTTATAGCCATACTGTATTTTTTAGGATTAAAGAGCAATCAAGCCAAGCCAATTCATCTTTTTCTTTACAAATTTTATAAATACAAGATTGTGAAGCAAGTAAAGTTTTTATAGAATTATCGCTTACTGTCTATCTAAAATCCCAAAACATCATGCGTTACTAATTTCCGACACCCTATCTCAATTAGAAACTAAATTATGTCATTTCTGTAGATTCCATAAAATTAAAAAATTATATTTTAAAAAATACCTGTAGTTGGAAAGTAGTGAGTATTTTCGATAAAGGATTTCATCAAAAAAATATGAATTAATCGCTTCTTTGAGAAAATATTCCTCAATTCATATAACTTAAAAGAAATCCGCTTAATACCATTATGGAAACCGTAAATGTATTCCAGCAATTTTAATTGCAGTATACCGCATGAAAGGATTTTAAAATCTCTGCAGGAATTATAGTCGGTGTTTTATAGAAAGGAAAAATTTTAAGAGCCATTGTAAATAAACCACTAGAAGATGCCTCAAAAATGTAAAACCGAATTCTTGTTGTTTGTATAAAAGAAGTTTTATTTTATGGTACGGATAATGGATGGAAAAATAAAATAAAAGCTTTTTTTACACCAAAAAAATTGCTCTTGGTGAGCCCACTAAAAAGAAGTTTTAAAAAGTATGTTTAAGGTCCATTAGCAAGTATAAGCACTGACGTACTGTGGGTATCTTAACTAAATAAAAGGGGTATTTTATTAATATGGTCTAGACAGCCTAGATAGATCGTAAAGGGATGCATAAAATTAGCACTTCGGGTTGCTCGTCAGTGGGCAAGGAAAAGAAGCTTTTCTGTAAGTGTGGTTAAATTTGGAAATGTAAAGAGTTACGGAAGATGCCATTTCCCAGACATGAAACAATATTTTATGCAAGATCTGATTTGGGATATTTTTTTAATTTTTTTTTATCTTTGAGTCCGGGTTTTCTATTTTAAATTTCATTTCGTCGTTCCAAGCCTGATTTTTTATTTTTCCCACCCCCTTTTAAAAAAAAAAAAACAAAGCGGTTAAAACTTATTTTTTAATATCCTAAATTTCCCCCCCGGGGCGAACCCCGGGCCCGGGGGCCAAATTTAAAAGATACCGGAGAGACAAAGTACAGAAATTAGAAAAGGAGAAAAAATTTATACTGCATAGATTTAAAGGGTTAGAACAAAAATTTTAAAAAAAGGTCGTTGTTTTAAAAACCGCATACTATTCTAATATTACAACAAAAAAAAAACTTTGATATACAGGAAGTCCATTTAAAAACATTAAATACAAAAATATTGGCCCAAATGTTATACAAGGAAGGCATCCCATACCTTAACTTTTAAAGAACAAATACAAAAGGGGGGATTTGTGATAACTCAAATTTAAGATCTGATTAAGTAGTATCCATCTGCACAAATTTTTTTGTTTTTATTTATTACAGGTAATAAAAACATAATTCGAATAAAACAAACAATATTTTAAAAATGCTGTTTTATTTGATTAGATGCTCAAAATGCTTCCAAAATTTTTTTTTGACCCTTTTCCCCATGCAGACCCCCTTCCTTTTGAAACTGAATATGCATTTTTAAAAAAAAATTTAAAGGGTTGACATAAAAAAAAAGAAATAATAAAAATGTTTTTTAAATGTTTAAGTTAACGTGCTCTGAATGTAAAAAACGGCGAATAAAAAAATATTTATCAGTACGTATTATGGTATACAAAAAATAAAATTTGGGTTGTGGTGCTCTGCAAAGTCAAAAACCGTCAAATTAAAATACTTTAAACATATTGATAATTCAGATTTTTCTTAATTAAAGATGGTTTACAGTTTTGATAAAATTTAGATGGTGTTTATTTATGGTTCTGAAAATCGTTGTGCATTAGGGCGCTGCAGCTTTTAACCAAATAATTCCTGGAAAAATGTCCATTTATGTCAGACATTTGATTACAAATTTAAAGAAATATGATAAGTTGCAAACAAGAAAAGGGTTTAACGAAGAGTTCTCGATGAAGCGGCACAAGTAAAAGTGTTAGTACATTTTTCTATAAATCCTACAACGCTCTATCCCAGTGTTGAATGATTACAGCTTAAGCTGTTCATCAAGTACCAAAACTCAATCATAGAAACGCAATTGTAGATACTGAAGTAATGAAAATCTGCCTTTGTTCAGGAAAGGACACACACACAGTAACCAAAAAAATAAATGTCTGGGCGAAAATATTAGGTGATATTTTGTCGGGCCATTAAAATTTGTTAATGCCAACATTAATAAAGATATTTACTTTGGAAATATTAGACACCACTCTTAGACCTTTTACTGTACGGAAACTAGGAAATTAGTTGAATATTGATGGAAACAGAAACCCAAAAAACAATTATTACCCAGCACCCAATTATATTCTTTCTGCAAGGCAATTTTTCCAGGTCAGTGAATCGGACGAAGAGGATCAATAGAATGGCCAGCTCGATCTCCGGATCTTACACTCCTTGACCTTTTTCTCTGGGGCCATTTGAAAAGGTTGTATTTAAAACAAAACATACTTCAACAAAAGATCTTTGGCAACGTATTAGTAAAGAATGCAGATTTGTATCAAAATAGAATTTAAAAATAGATTACACATTTGTTTAAAACAAAATGGATTAAATTTTAAGCATGTAATTAGAAAAAAAAAATAGCATTTTCATAAACTATAGTTTGTTTTACTGGAGTAATGTTTTTCATCCCTTGTATTAAATTAAAAAAAAATCTTATGTGGAAGAAAACTATATATAAATAGAAAAATACTTAATCAAAATATGCTGTTTTTTTCTTCTCAGAATAACGTCAATTACTTCGGTGTTTATGCAGAATCGATAGGTTTACTGAAAGTTATATCAATGTTTTTCTCATAAATAAACCATTTCATAGAAACAATGTAATTAGGAGAGAATAACAGCGATTATATAACTTAAACGACATATTAAGCGATAATCCCTATAGAAGTTTAATAAACGATAATTTTCGAGATTATAGGTTTAATTTCATCGACATAATGTTTTTTTTTTCAATTTTTTGTCAAAAAACCTTTTTTGTTTTGTATTTCTTTGACATATACTTAGTGAGAGGCTCAAATAAAACGTAATTCTGAGTTGAATTTTTTTTGGGTTTTTAAATTGATTAAAAATTAAATAAGACTAGGTATTAAATAATTACCATGTTTTGTATTTATGTTTTTCATACCTTCTATGTTTATTTATTTTGTTTGTTTCTTTACTACTACTCCGAATTAGGGACGGACCTTCACCAATCTGCCAATCAGATAAAAATTATTTTTTATGAAAGAAAGTATGTAAACATATGTATTGCAAATGAGTTTCATAAATATTATGGTCATAATTTAAAAAAACATTCTGATACTCCCTGTGTAATGTCAATTTATTTTTTTATTTTTCGTGACGGAACTAATTTACAACCATTTTTTAAAATTTTTATAAAAAAGCTTCTTAAATTTTTTAAATTAAAAATTAAAGAAATTAATAAATTTTTTATTTAAAAAATTAAAGAAAAAAATTGTTGGTATATCAGTACTGTCGTGTAAAATATTAACTTCAAAAGCTTAATTGGCAGACCAAAATTAGAACGCCACTGGAATCTACGTAAAAATCTACAAAATTTGCCATTTAAAGTTTTTCTTCCTATAACTAATATACAGAACCCTCGAAAATTGACAAAAATTTAAGTACAAATCGAGTTAGCTTTGAAATTTTAACACATTTTGACTTTCCGTCCCGAAAATGTACAAAGAGAATTCCTGTATCTCTTACGGTTTTTCAATATCCCGTAAAACCCACCAAAATGCGTCACCATTTACACGCACTTTTCGCACTTGTAAAAAAAACAGCTTATCTAATGTTGTTTATCCTATTGTCTGCAATAATAAAAAAACCCTATTAATTTTACTGCATACTTACAGCCTCCGTGTGTATTGGATGAACAGCAAATAACATGGCGGCAACAAAACTGGACAGCACGGGCAAAAACATGGAACACATCCTAAAAATAAAAGAAATGTGTAAAAATATTTTTATTAGGAAATAACTCAAAATTATAATAAAAATTTTGTTACTGATTGTGAAACGAATAAATCTAGGCGCACGGTAATACACCAGGCCAAGTTTCGGCCTGATGCACAAAGTGTGTATTTACACGAAATGTTTCAGCACGTTTTTTCCCCTATCAAAACTTTGTTGTAGTTCCACATGAAGGTATGATATTTGGTACGTAAATTTACGTAAGTATTTTAATTCCCTATAAAAAAGTTAGGAAAGTTCGCCAATATTTCTACTGACTATGTGACACTTGAAATTTGGTATGTTAATATAAGTAAGTTTATATTCCAAATTTTCGTCCTGTATATTCAGTCTAAAGGTTAGGTTCTATCTACCTTTTCCCGTAAAATTCTTGGGAAAATGATTAAGATAGAAAAAAAGAGATAACATTAACATTTTCCTAAAAAAGGCGTTGTGTTAGAATAACAACCCTGCTGTTTCCTTAATATCGATAAAGAAATAAAACAAATGGCAGCTCGTGGACACCCGGTATAACTGGTGTGAGTCCCATGTTTTACTTTTTAAATAGAAATTTTTGAAAATCTTAGATTCGATACTGATTGGGTGACTCTGTACACGAAGCCAACAAAACGTGGTTTTAAAATTTACTTTTTAATCTGCATGGGCAAGCTTTATAATTTTTGACAATTATAATTTTTAAACGAAAACTACTAACAATAAGCCAATTGTTTTTTATTTGACTGATTCTAAGTAAGTTAAACGTAATGTGAGCTTCTTAAGGCGAGTTTCCACCGAAATCGGCATAGCCGATCGGCAGAGCCGATCCGCAAAGCCGAATCTGTGGAAACGTGTTGCCGATCGGCATAAAAAGGCGATCGGTTGCCGAACGGCGAACCACCAAAAGTCGGTCCGGATCAAAGGAAGCCGAGCCGAATCGAAGTGGTGGAAACGCGAAGCCGATCGGCACAGAGATTTTGGTGCGTTGTCAAATTATTATTTTCCAGTTCTCTGGCGGAAGTCACGGATGTATGTACTGCGCTGCGAAAATAGGTAATTTTCGAATAATGAACTGGAGTAACGAACAAGTTTTGGCCTTGATAGAGCTCTATCGTTCTCGAAATGTACTGTGGGATTCCAAAAACCCATTTTACAAAGATAAAAATAAGAGACATGACGCCTTCATGGCAATTGCTCAGGAGTTGAATGCAGATAGGACCATAAGGCACTGCTAGACATTCGGAAAAAGTTTTTGAAACCACCGTTACTTCTGTATTCTAAATTTAACACATTTGTATCGTCAAGTATCAAGTCGTTGTATAAATCACTTGCACTGTATTTTTTTCTGCTTTGAAGACTTGGTCTAACCCAAAATCTTGGTCGTCGACGACGCTTTTTTGAGCTGCAATAATTATGAATGCTGCAGAGGCAAGAATCGCGTCGTCATCGAACATTTTGATGTCGAATGGCTAAATAATGTCAATTTGGTGGAAACAATAAAGAGGGTGATAGGCTTTGCAGATCGGCTTTGGCGATCGGCCCCGATCGGCTTTGCCGATTTCGGTGGAAATGCACCTTTACCTAACATGAAGCTGTTAAAATAAATTTTAGATTTTTGAAATTATGTCACTTTTTAAGAGGGTTGTGACATGAAAGAGAGTTTTTTCTGCTTACTATGTTTTAACTATAATAATATTTAAAATTACCTTTTTACCAAGAACTAACACAAAAGTAATTTTAAAAACTATTATTTTTTTTGCGAATATTGAAAACTTTCATTAAAGCTGCGCATTTAAGTCTAAAATATTGAATGCATTAAAATGTCGTTACCGACCATTTTCTGTTTTGCATTATGGTAAATAAAGTGCTTTTAATGTGCTTAGCATTTTGAACGAATGCAACATCTTGGAGCTCGCGAATTTATCTTTGTCGTAATTCTCTCTTAAAAAGATATATGGCGGTAGTATGCCATTAAGAAAGTAATTTTCTTAAGGACCGTACATTGTACTTAAAAAAAACTAAATGAATTTAATAAAATAATATTTTTTTTACTTCTAAAAAATCAGGAATAATAAATATATTAAAATTGATACACAAAATATTAATTTAAGAAATTAAAGGAAGGATATTTTTTGGATTTTAAGAGCTAATTTTTTTTAAAATACCAATATCTTAACTGGCAGGTATCTCCAGCCGTCTTCGGGTCAATACTAAATAAGTTACTTGTCAACAAAAGTTTCTATTTCTCAAATTAACTAAACGGAACTATTTTCCTGAACTACGTTATATATTTTTTTTGTTTATTTTCTTGGAATTTATAGTCCGTAAGTAGAGATACCGGTACTTGCGCGCACACAGACGCCAGACACCCGCACGCAGACACCTGACGTCGCGACGCCTGATCCTGAACCTGGTTCGAGTGGTTCGAGTGGTTTGAGTGGTTCGAGTGGTTCGAGTCGTTCGAGTGGTTCGGTTTGAGTGGTTCGGGTTTGAGTGGTTCGAGTGGTTCGAGTGGTTCCAGTTGTTCGGGGTAGCAGTGGTACAAGTGGTTCCAGTTGTACCACTACTACCCCGAACAACTGGAATCACTCGAACCACTCGAACCACTCGAACCACTCAAACCCGAACCACTGGAACCAGGTTCAGGGTCAGGCGTCGCGACGTCAGGTGTCTGCGTGCGGGTGTCTGGCGTCTGTGTGCGCGCAAGTACCGGAAGAGATCTGCGCGCGCAAGTACCGGTATCTCTACTTCCGTACAATAAAACAAAAGTTAATATTTTTGCTTATTTGCAAAATCCATTTTGATGTTTCGGCAGGAACTTCCCTGGTCAAAAAACATGAAACACTAACAAATAAATTTTGTGGAGTGCGTGAAACTCTATTTCCAAAAATATACCAAAATTTTTAAACTTATTTAAAACAATAAATAGGGCTTAAATACTGTCATGACCGTCTATTCATATTTTTATTTATTTATTTTTTTAATTTCAATTACCCCATACAGGGTGATTTAAAATTTGATTACGAAACTTAAGAGGGTAGAGCCTCATATATATTTTTTTTAAATATTATTCGTGATCGAATTACAATTACCTGGTATCTGGTAGTAATGAAATGAGAAAAATTAATTTACCACTTATTTTTTAAGGGCGATTTATGTCTAAACGTTAGGATTTAGCAAGTTAAATAAAAAGCACCTTTTTTAAAGGCCTTGTATCAGTCTTTAAGAAAACAGACTAAAAGCTAGTAAAGCTGTCAAAACCCAAAAAATATGACAAAAAAAACTATTTCCAATGTAGGTTAAGTGCCCTCTAGCGGCACAAAATCAATGTAAATTGTTACTAAAATGATAAAGCATAATCGATTTAGTCTACGTTTCAAATATTGGTGAAATCGGTTTTTCCGTAAGCAAACTATTTTAAAAACAAAAAATAAAAAATTGAACTTTGTCAGCTTGTCTCGAAAACCAATGACATTTTGAAAAAAAATATGAGGCTCTACCACTATTTTGTCATGTAGAATCACCCTTCTAAGTTTCGTGATCGACTTTTGAATTACCCCGTATAATACATATATTTACTATTATTATCAAGTAATGCTGATTGTTTGTCATTAATTATTGTTAGTGATAAGTGCTTTGTAATACTGTTATGATTATTATTTCAGCATTGCTAAAAGTTATAACACAAATCTATGTTCAATATAACCATTTTGGATACATACTTATTATTTATAATTCAGACAATAAACATGGTTAGTCGTTCTTGAATCCGTACTTGTTTTGATTAAAAAAGTTTAATGACAACATTTGCACAGAACTAAATAATGAAAGCAGAGATTTAAAAATATCGAAGATGTCTGCTATAAACAGAAATATTTAACTATAAATTCTTACCATCCCTTAAACGAGTTGAACAAGCAATAAATTTAATTTAGCACATCGCTTAAATTCCTAATTATTCCGTCGCGTCCTGTTAAGTCACCCTTACTTCCCTTACACCCTTATTTTTTGCTACGCATTAAGAACTTTTATTCGAATATAAATCCTAATCAACATTAACTAAGTTTCAAAAATTTTATTTCCTAAAAGTTCTGCTTGCTGTATCTCGATACGAATAACAAATTTCTTACTTTAAAAATCTACGTATCTATTTAATGACTATTATAGGCAATAAATCAAATTTAGCACATCGCTTTTATTCCTAATTTTTCCGTCGCGTGGTGTTATATCACCCTTATCATAGAAATGAAACTTTTTATGTTCACCGGCATGTTTTTCTACGTACTAGAAATTTTAAGTGGAATAGAAGACAAATTATAGATGCATTAAAATGTCGATAAAAGAACAACATTAATAAGTTAATAGAATGAAAGTCCAGAATAGATATTGCTTAGGACGTAGAAGAATACAGACGACGTCATAACACTACAAACTAATCGGTACAATGATTTTCCCAATATGGATCTTCGCCAACACTGGTTTGACTCTGGCAACAACGCACTGATCACCAACCTATTTAAATCATTGTTTGAATAACGAAAAAGGACATGGCACACATAACATGGGATTCTGGCTCTGGAACGATTTTTTTAATTTGAGTTGTTTTTTAGATCAAGGGGAACATCTTTTAAATAAGACATTTTTGTGGAGGCCTACAGGGTGGCGCAAAAAAATCACTGAGAAGACTGAGAAGTTGCATCTGTTTATTAATTCCAATATAAACGCATTAAAAAGTGAAAATTCGTCAAAATCCAACGAAAAAATGTTTTATATATTTGTTTAGAGTTAAAATAATTTGAATTAACATTTACTACATACAGGGTGGTCCAGTATCAAATAAATAATATGGATTATGCCAATAAAATGTTAATATCATGATACACTTGTATATATTTTTTAAAATTATACATTTCTGACAATTATTTAGGGTATATTTAGGTTAAAATATTTTGTTTTATTGTTTCAAATATACAGGGATATATGGAATTAAAGATTTTTTTTTTTGGTTTGTTCCCACAAGATATTTTGGGACATGAAAAGAGGTACATAGTTTTAAAATCTGCAATTTTTTAACAGAAGTGTAATAAAATTAGGCTACCCATAACTAAAATAATTTTCGTGTACATTTACAGGGTAAAGTATCTAGGAGATTTCATTTACCATATCTCCTGAATTTACATATATTCTTAGGATAAGTCGTTTTAAAATTTTTTGCCGCACAAAAAAAATTCATTGTGTAAAATTACTTATTAGTAATCAAGTATTGTTTATTAAATTATTTATTAATTTGTATAATTATAAGCTTAAAATTTTAAAAACGAAAAATTAGCTCGCTTTTTTGACTTGGAGCATAAGAAACTGGCAAAAGTAAAAATTTTAAAGGTTTATACAAATTTATCACGAGATTAACATATTACTTGACAAACAAACCAAAAAAAAAACTTTAATTCCATATATCCCTGTTTATTTGGGACAATAAACCAAAATATTTTAACTTAATTTACTTTTATAAACTGCCAAAAAAGTATAATTTCTAAAAATATATAAAAGTATATCACGATATTAACATTTTTGTTGGCATAATCCACATTATTTATTCGATACTGTTAAATCAAATTATTTTAACTCTAAACAAATAAATAAAACATTATTCTGTTGGATTTAAACGAAATCTAACTTTTTTTAGGCGTTTATATTGGCATTAATAAACAGTTAAGCTGCAACTTCTTAGTGATTTTTTTGCGCCACCCTTTAGGCCTGCACAAAAATATCCCATTTAAAAGATGTTCCTATTGATCTAAGAAACAAGAAACTCAAATTTTTTAAAAATCGTTTTAGAGCCAGAATCCCACGTAATGTGTGCCATGTCCTTTTTTTGAAAAGTAATCATTATTATTTAAACCTTTTACCTACAGCTTTTTAATATAAATATCTTTTTTTTTTTAAATATCTATGCGCATAGTAGAGCACCAGGCCAAGTGCCGGCCTGGCTCATGCACTGTGTATATTACAGGAATCGTTCTAGCCTGTTTTCCCTGTCATAACTTTGTTGGCGTTTCACATAAAGACATGATATTTGTAATGTAAATTAACATAGGTATGCTAATTATTCAAGATTTTAAAAATCTCTTATTTTTCTACTGACTGACTCACTCATTAACTTACTAAAAATAGCCATGATCATTAATGGCACTTGTTATCTTCCTTATTTAGAAAATGGGTAATAAAAAAAATGTATAATTTTTAAAAGTCAACAACCTTTTAGAGGCCCTTTAAAATAGCTTATTAAAATCAATAATTAAATTTTATAAGATTATGGTATATATTGTTCTTAATATAATTAAATTTACTAAACAAGCAACAAAAGATTTGCACAATGTATAGTCCGTAAAAGTCGTTTTACTTCCAAGAAAAAAAAAAGAAATAGATTAAGAAAAGGAAGCTCCTTCCCTAATGTAATGTCAGCCATATATCTTCCTAAAATAATATTATGACAGAGAAAAATTCCTTGCCTTCAAGATGTTGTTTCCCCTGAGGAAGTTAAGCACATTAAGACCATCTTAATTTAACATAACACAGAAAATAAAATGTTTTTAACGAGATTTTAATGCGTTTATTATTTTTCTTTTTTCCTAAAAAGCTTTAAGTAAACCAGAACAAGGAGTAAAATAAGATTTATGTGTAGTATAACGCTGACGTAAATCGTAGTCATACTAGTAGCAGTATTAGAGGTAGTAATGAGGGATGGCCAGAATAGCGTTCTTTAAAAAAAAGGTACAACCTGTTTCAGTTCGTAAAAATACCTGTTTTAAGAAAACTACTTCAGACTAGGTTCCTAATATTTTTGTATATGTTGTTTCAATTTGGTGGCTAAAAGATTTTAAGTTAAGCCAATAAATCGTTTCTAAATTACATTCTAAGAATAGAAAAACAAAGAAAGCAACGCGCTGGTATGTATACGAACGTTGCCTGAGCTTGGGATAATGTAGCAACCAATCGTTAGGTCGCCGCTTAGGAGAACACATCGGAACACATTGTGCTCGTGTCCGGTAGCGACACGAGTAAGAGGAGATGTAAAAACTTTCTCCCAATCTGGTATCGGATTCATTAGAAGTCCGATCCTATTGGGAGAAATATAAAAAGGTGTGAGCCACAATAGACCGAGCAGTCGCAGTGGAGGGCGTAAAAAGTCCACCGACTTTAAACCTACCTACCTACTAGGACGAGTTGCAGCGAACCGTGCACATCGTCTGAAAGAGTCTCTAACATCTCGATCGACGCACCAAAATTTTCTTAAATGTTTGATGGAAATTTCAGTTTTCCCTGGTAATGCAATACTACTTTCTCCGAGTTAGTTCAAGAAATTTGACTAGTACATAAGTTGTGAATAAAGATGAAATAACGAGCTGAAGCAGGACAGGCTTTAGCTGAAGTAGTGTTTAGGGAAGCGGTTTAGGAAATGGTATTGTAGGAGATTGGCTGTATAGAAAGGTAACATCTAAAATTGTTAATAAGATTTGTACTGAGCGTCACAGGTGTGACGGGTAATACGGGTTGTCTCAAAAAAGTGTAAATAATTTCTAAATTTAACTTTAAACTTTCTAAATTCTATAGGGATAAAATACAATTTCTAATTGTGTCGTTACGCCCATAGCCTTACGCCTTATAGACTCCGGAAAACGTTTCGAGTTTCCAGTGAAACTTAAATAATCTTTTTTGATAAATTTAGGTAAATTTTTTGCCAATTTTTAGAGTAAATCTTGTTACTTTCTCCTCACATTTTTTATAAAATTAAGTCTTAAATAAATTTGTAAACAGCTGATATTGTCACTAGATAATAAGTTACGTTTCAAATTTCCATTCTCTTGACAAATTGATTAAGGCTATAAGTGACCAGTTAAAGGGTTATTTCGATCCTTTCTTCTTTCTTTGATATTCTTGAAGAAAAATGGAATTCCAAACAATTTGTCAGGGAAAAGGTGCACTCATTAGAAACTGTATATTTGCAAATATTGATATAATTGATCAAATTCTTTTTGGGTGTAAATAAAAATTTGTTAACAATTACTTTATTCGCTGTGCCTTTATTTGCAAAAGCTATTTTCCAGGACGCCCAAACCTTAATTTGCATCTATTGGTTTTAATTCATATTTAGTCGATAGCAAAGTTTGTCGACAACTGCCTATGGTGCGGAAGGGTAACGATTAACGTTTTCTCACTAATTTGCTTATCGCAATGTCTCGTCTTAAATGCTATCATCAGCAGATATTTGTCTTTATACAAACAAAAACAATGTTATAAAATAAATTTATTTAATATATACGTACCCCACATTCCTACGCTACTGCTAATTAATTAAAAGATTAGTGGAAGAGGTTTTGTACCTTTATTGGACACTTAGACTCAAGGCTCCTTTTCCTAAATCATTAATCGTTGTCAAGTAAGTTTTAAGTAAAAATTAGCTTAGTTCTAAATTAATTATTTTCCAAGAAATTTTGGTCTAATTAATAATAAGGGACTTATACTTGAAAAAGCAGAATTTTTGCAAAAAGCCACCTTTAATTAATGCATTTCGATGCTGGTAAAAGCTTTGTAAATTTTTTCTTATTCGAAAGTAGATTTTGATTATTAAAAAGTTTAAAGAGTATTTTTTTGGTTTGCTAAAGACAGAGCTGTCAAAGTACTCTTAAATAGTACTTCAAGTACAAGTACCAAGTTTTTGATTTTTTAAAAATTACTTGAAGTACAAGTACCAAGTATTCATTAAAATGTACTTGCATTTTCAAGTAAATTGAAAAAGTACTTGAAGTACCACTCAAGTATTTTACTTGAAGTAAATCCAAGTACTTAAAGTAAACCAAAGTACTTGGTAAAACAAAGTACTTAAAGTAAAACAAAGTACTTGAAGTAAAACAAAGTACTTGAAGTAAAACAAAGTACTTGAAGTACACCAAAGTATTTGAAGTACATAAAAGTACTTAAAGTAATTAAAAGTACTTCAAGTAAAACAAATTATACTTGAGTAGTATTTTTTGTAAGGAAGTTAAAGGGATTATTTTTCAAAACGGGGTTATCCAATAACTCCTAAAAGCTTTAAGGACTGAGCGCTACGTCATTGGAAAGTAGGCTAGTCGGTAAAAAGCATAGTTAGGAAAACAAGTAGGGTTGCTGAGTGTCCCGTTTTAAGTCGGGATCTTATGCATCCGATGTCCGAAATAATGTAAAATTTCGCATGTAAATTTATGGCAACAGGCCTACAATGCCATACTCGGGTGAGCGCTTTGGCCTTAAACTATTATAGGAAATATTGGTTTTCCCAAAATGGGTTTTTTTCCTGTGGTTGCCAACGGGTTGGCGTTGGCACCCGTTGGCATCCGATACATCTGTCAAGAGCGAGTGTTTTCATATAGGTGCCTACAGCAGGTTGTTTTCACCAGATCAGAGCACTTTTAATTTTCACGTTGACACAAAACCGATTTAAAAAACAAAAAGTCCAATTCTCAGTAATAGTTACACTTGTCTTGCTGTTGGATCCAATTGAAATGAGCGCTGTAATACAATACAATAGAAACAGCAGCGGTTGCACGTATTTCTTGTTTTAACTTGTTTGTACGATTATCTAAGGCGTGTAAATTCGAGTACTTGGTTGATTTTTTACTTCAGTAATTTTTATTTACTTGAAGAACTTTCTTTACTTAAAGTACTTTTTTTTACTTGAAGTACTTTTTTTTTACTTCAAGTACGTCGTAAAACTTCACGTACTTAAATAAATACTTCAAGTAATTTACTTGGTCAAATCAAGTATAAATCTAAGTATCTTCATAAAAACTAATCAAGTACAAGTGCAAGTACCTCCTTATAAAAAGTACTTGAAGTAAAATCCTCAAGGTCAAAAAAGTACTTCAAGTAAAATTTTACTTGAAGTACTTCAAGTTTTGACAGCTCTGGTTAAAGGTTTACTTTCTGTTTAGAAAATAAATCAATAAAGTAAATTTACCGAGTGGTTTATTTAACCAGAAGGGTGAATACCCAAAAAACGATGCAATTTGGGAAAACATGCTTCCAGAAAAAGTTGCTTAGAGTAAACTTTGTTATTAATTAACATACAAGTTGTTGCTGTTACTCTTGTTATTTCAAAAATAAAATATTAAAATATGTTTTTAAAATTTGTTTTGATAAATATTATTGTACTAGAATAAGATTCATAACAAAGAAATAGGGGCCTTGTTGAAATTGAGATCAAGGTGAACGACTGTTAGTACCGTTAAATATCCTCCCTCATTCCAAACAATCTTTAGTTAAAACACTTTCATTTAAAACGGGTTGTTTTCTGGTTATTGCCCTGTGACAGATTAAATTGGCCCTTTTTATATATTCATATAACAGCTTTTATATAAATGGGAATTATATCATATAAGATAGTAGTAAACTACCAAGATTGTAGGCGACTAAAATACTGGCCATTTTCTTGTCCCTATGTTTCTATATATATACTGAAGTTACAAATCACAATAGGATTTTGTTTTAGATTTAGTTTGGGTCTTTCTTTAATCCACACATAGGCATGTTAAAAATGAGCCAACATCTGATAACACCGGTTGTTGTGTTGTAATACAGTAAAATTGAGTCAAATATAAAATTTTATTAATTTTGCGTTTTTAGCAAAAATATAAAGAATAAAAGTGAAATATTTTGAAGTCAAAAACATTTTTTTTTAATAAATGCAAAAAACAAATTACTATAATTTTTAAATCTTAGTTTTAAATATTATTTTTAAGGTTTTTTTCCACAACTTTCTTGGCGCAATTTTTAAAATAAGGCTAGTGGGATTTAGTTTGATTTGAATTTGAAATTGAAATTTGACAGATTTACAAAACTTCATCACTTTGTTAGGTTATTTATTAACTATGTCAAATAGAGAAGAAGTAAAATAATTTAAAATGTTAAAAGGGTTTTTTTATTTTTAATGTTTAATTGACCCTAAAATATTAAAAAACCGCAGAGTTCTACCATTTAAAGAGGTGCGTTTTTAGGATAAGGGTGAATTGGCCCACTTTTTATTTTTTTTTAATTTTAGCTCAAATTCTAGGCACTTTTCGTAAATAGACATTAACACAAAAGTTGTTAACAATTAACTTTCCTATCGTAATAACTTCTAAAACAAAAAAAAATTACCAAAATATACTTTAAAAACGAAGCAAAAAAAAAAACGAAAAAACGCATTTTATAAAAATATTGTTTCCACATAAATTTGGGTTGGGTATAAGCATTGCTTTACAGAAAAAAAAAACCGTTATTATGTACGTGGATTTTCGATTTAGAATTCAACGTAATCAAGATACTAATTTTTAAAGTGGCTACTTCCATCGTTTTTTTTTATGGTTAACAAGAACAATAATTATTTAAAAACTTACAAAGCAAAGCATCAAAATGTTGTTTAATACTAGTTTGACGTGAAACTTGAGCTTCTATCTAACTAGTACTTCCAGAATTCATTCTTCAACATTTTTTACTTGGTTACTTAGGAATAAATTTTTCCCTTTTTGTCAGATGTCAGCCGTAAATCCAGACATTTATTTATGGAAACCCACTCTTTATAATTACAGTGTTTGACATTTTATATTGTAATATTTAATTTATAATTACTATAGCGATCATTATAAAATTCAATTTCTTTCACATACTAAATGCTAAATTTTGCCACCATAAGCGCTAGTGTATTATCACAAGATCACGCAGGATCTCTATAAAAATGTATTTGCAAACCGTTATGACAATAACACAAATATTTTTTTACTTGCGTTTTAGGACACTTAATACATTTAAACCACTTTGTAATAAAGCTGCAAATATGGCAATAAAACAAAGCAAAAAGGTATACTTTCCATTTTTTTTAAATAAAATACTTCCAATTACTTGAAACAACATGATATTTATGGATAGTTAATGGGCGATATCAAAGGTCGCTTTTAATAATAAATAAATACGTTTTAAAAAACTTTTAAAAGGTTTTTTGCAATCCAAATAATATTTTTTAGTTGCGAAATCTATTATTGACCGGTGCGAAATATCGTATGTAAACAAAATGAAATTTTCCGGCCAAATGAAACAGCAGCTTTTATTTGGAATATTTAGTAGTGTGCCAGAAGTCAAATAAAAAATCATAATTGTTGGTTATTTAATGCATATTTTGTGTAAACATGTTATATTAATTTTTTCACGTCACTAGTTAATATTTTGTTTGCCTATAAGACCAAATGGATTTTTTGATTTCTATTCTACCCACTGACTCAAAAACAAAACCATTTTTCCCATTGTTTATTAATAATTATAAATTAAAATCGTAGTGCACGTTTT
>JAHBCN010007151.1:170949-188977 GCA_019359885.1 Listronotus oregonensis | reverse complement strand
CTATGGAGAAGAACCCATTTGCAGACTATGTGACGAAGAGGAAGAGACAGCCTCTCACATCATATATGAGTGCCCTGCACTTACATACTGGAGAACAAATCAAAACCTCATGGTGGACACTAACCACCAGGAGGCTGGAGACCAGAAAAGAACAGTAAAAGGGCTACTACACCTGTCAGGTGTCAAACCTTTTTAACTGAAACAAATACACAAGAGATACAACAAGCCCTGTAGGCTGCAGTGTCGAGGCGGACAAAACCTCAACTTGTGTATTTAGTTTATCAATCAATCAATCAATCAAGATAATTGAGTTTTACTGATTTTACAGCCCTTATCTAGTAGGCTATATCTTTTTTGTTTATAAATATTTTAGGTATTACGTACTGTCTTTTGCTTTTTAAAGACTTATATTTTACTAATTTAGATCAACAAACTAAAAAAAATAATATTAGGTCTTTCGTTTTAAGCCTTGAAGAAAAGGTACTTTTTTGTTAATAAACAATTGGAGCCGGAGCGCCCCGCCCCGTGCGTAAGTTAAGAATTGTAAACCAAGAAAAACTGAAAGCTGACTTCAAAACAAATATTTTTGAAAAAAAAGAAGTTATTTTATTTATTTAAAGTCCAAATTACTTAAAATTTGCAATAAACATTTAAAAATTAAATAAAAATAATTTTCAATTTTTTCCAGAAGCATACCTTAAAAAAATCCTAAAAATTCGGTTATTTTATTATAACTCGAAAAATATTGCATTTGGATGGGAAAATTATATTACTTTATTTAAAGGTCTTTTGGAAGTAAATAATTTATGTCCTATAAAGTTTTGTGTATCGTTAATAGTTTTTAAGATATTGACGCTTTACATTTAATAAAATCGTTAATATCTGAAATTATGCCTTTGCATGATTATTTGCTGTTTAAGTTCCAATTTATACTTCAGATTTGTGTTCATTGGAAAAAATACTCCAAAAATTCCTATACACACTTTTTTTGTGGGCCTGTGTAATCAATTAAACTTAATTTTATTTATATTTAAATTTTTTATCTAAAACCCTATTAGACGACACATCAATTAATAAATCTGAAGGCACTTCAGAAATCGAAAAGCCAGATTGGTGTTCATGAATCCTTCAATTAAAATGGTATTGGCGAGAGATCAATTAATATATCTGAAACTAATTGATATTTCGCCTAATAGGGTTTCAAATAAAAAATTTAAATATAAATAAAATTAAGTTAAATTGATTACACAGGCTCACAAAAAAAGTGGTGTGTGCTGGGTGTGGTTATAGGATTTTCTGGGGTATTTTTTTCTGCTGAACACAAATCTGAAGTAAATATTAGAGGTTAAACAGCAAATAATCAAGAAAAGGCATAATTTCAGATATTAACGATTTTTTTTAATGTAAAGCGTCAACATCTTAAAAACTATTAACGATACACAAAACTTTATAGGACATAAACTATGTATTTTTACAAGACCGTTTATTTAAGTAATTTTTTTTTCATCTGAATGCAAAATTTTTCGGGTTATAATTAAATAACCGCATTTTTTGAAGGTATGATTCTGGAAAAAAATATTTTTTTATTTTTTTTTATTTTTGAATGTTTTTTGCAAATTTTAAGTAATTTGGAATTTAAATAAATAAAAAAAACTCCTTTTTTTAAATATTTGTTTTAAAGCCAGCTTTCCATATTTCTTGGTTTTAAAATTCTTAACTTAGGCAACCTTTCCCCCAAAAAAAGGATCCAAAAGTCTCCCTTCTAACTATAGACCTATATCTCTTCTTTCAGTTGTTTGCAAGGTAATGGAAAAATTCATTAATTCCCAAATCTTAAAGTATCTGGAAAAACATAAGATCTTACATGATAGACAATATGGATTCCGTCACAGTAGATCCACAGCTGATCTTCTTTCCTTTGTCTCACACAACTGGAACAAGTTCCTTGAGTTTCTTGGTGAATCCCAGATCGTTGCTCTTGACATATCCCAAGCTTTCGATCAGGTCTGGCATGATGGGCTTCTTAACAAACTTCCTTCTTACGGTCTTCCACCTAAGCTTTGCTCTTGGCTTTCCAGTTTCCTTTCTAATCGACGTATATCAGTTAGTGTAGATGGTCATTCCTCCAGCTTCTACCAAATTAATGCTGGGGTGCCCCAGCGCTCAGTGCTGGCACCCACGCTGTTTCTTCTACACATTACCGATCTTCTCTCTTCCACAATCAATCCCATTCATAGTTTTGCTGACGAGAGTACCCTCCACTCTAGTATTCAATTTCTTAAGCCACCGTGTAATTCTGATTTTGAAAACAAGCGCAGGTCAATGCAGATATTTCTTTCACAAGACCTCAAACTTATCTTGGATTGGGGCGCCAAAAATCGTGTTCAGTTTAATGCCTCAAAAACACAGTCATGTTCGCTGTCGCGAAAAAAGTCTGCGAATGCTCATCCCTTACATATGAGCGGCCAAGTTCTGCAGAACAAAGAGTCGTTTAATCTAGTCGGCGTTACTTTTGAGAATAACCTCAACTGGCACAAACACATTTCATCCATAGCTTCGGCAGCTTCAAAAAGATTGATTCCTCTTTCGAGCCAGAAAATATGTCTCTTCTTCCAATCTGTACACTCTGTATGTATCCCAAATCAGATCCTCTTTGGAATATTGTTCTCATGTCTGGGGAATGGCGTCCCCTACAACACTTAGCATTCTGGACTCCATTCAAAAAAGAGCTGTTCGTCTTATTAATGATCCAACGCTCACAGAAAGGCTTCCTCTTCTTGCCCGTCGTCGAGCTGTAGGGGATCTGTCGCTCTTCTATAGATATTTTCACGGCTTTTGCTCAGAGGAATTGGCCAGTATTATTCCTTCTCTGGCAGCTCCCAACAGAGCAACACGTAGTGCAACTTTTATGCATCCTTTTACAGTTCAGTTAGAGAGGCCCCGAACTTCCCGCTTTCTTCGTTCCTTTATTCCTAGAGTGTCAAGACTATGGAACCTGCTGCCCGCAGAAGTTTTTCCTTCTCCTCCCAATCTCCAAAAATTTAAGTCCTGTGTGAACAAACTCCCTCTTACCACACTGAAGACACCCACGGTACGTTAGTACTTAGGCATCAGCCTTCGTGGACTGTCCCAAGATAAAAAAAAGGCAGGGGGCGCTCCAACTCCAATTGTTTATTGACAAAAAATTACCTTTTTTCAAGGCTCAAAACGAAGGACTTAATATTATTTTTTTAATTTCGTTGATCTAAATTAGTAAAATATAAGTCTTGAAAAAGCAAAAGACAGTTTGTAATACCTGAAACATTTATAAACAAAAAAGATATAGCCTACTATATTAGGGCTGTAAAATCAGTAAAACTCAATTATCTTAGTAAAAAATTATCCGATTATGCTTTAGAACCTCTCATTTAATAAAAAATTAAAAAATCCCATGTTTTGCAATGACAGAAATGGATAAAAAAATATTTTTGCAATAATTATTATCAACATTTCAAAAAATGGCTATTTTTAACGGTTTTTCATAAACAAATGGACCAAATTAATTTTAGCCGGGTTCAAATTACAGGCCTTTTTAAAACCTTAAAAAAACATTTTAAACGTATTCCTCTAAAATTAACAATGGCACTTGCAGAAGCGACAAACACGTTTTTAGCACTTTTAACCCTCCACCCCCCACCCCTGCACACTTTTTTCGAGTCTAAAACTATATAGTCATATTCAGGTAACCACCCTCTAGAACTTCTAACACCTTTTAACCTGTTACAGATTAAAGTCATGAAAATTACCTACAGACTGGGCTATTAAGAAAAATGACAACTTTGCGATTACTGTTTGAGATATCTCATTTAATGAATTTTTGGTTTAAAAATTCTAAAATAAAAAAAGGACCAAAACCTTGGGTCCACTTATAATGGATCGCACTGTACAAAAGTTAGCCTTTTCCTCTGTTCTATAAGAAAAACCCATTTTTTTTCTTTTTTTAATCGCAATACTGTTAATGGGGCTTTCGTAATAAATTAAAAAATAAAATTTTCCGTTTTTAAAAAAAAATGACTTTTTTAAAGTTAAAAGGCTGATCTTCCGGAAAATAATTGTTTTTATTATGTTCTTTAAACAGGCTAAAGTAGCAACATGCTTAACAAGAAGTAACTTTAGCTAAATTACAAAAAATAGCAGCTGCTTAATCACCATGATTTAATGACGTGTAAAGATGTTCAAGGAAAGAAAATATTGCATCATTTGTATTTTTGTGTTTTTTTTTTAATTTTAATTGATTTAAATTTGCTATTTTGTGTTTATCAATAAAAAAATATATATTTTACTTTTTACAATTATTTTATTGATTTTAAATAAATAATTATACACGATAAAAAGGGATACAATTTATAACAATATTATTAAGTATGATACACGTTTTTTTCTTGAACCTAAAAATTAAAAAAGTTGATGTTAGGCACTAAGATTTAGATGTTGAGTTTAAAACCCGATAATACCCCTATATAGAAAGGAAAAGAAGCAACAAAAAATGCATTTAATATTAAATTACCTTTTAAAATTTTTGAAATTGCTTTATCTAACCCTGATTTGTTTTATTTATATTAGGCAAGTCCTGTGTTTAACTTTGCTTTTCACGAAGTAGATAGAAGGAAGTTTGTCATGTACTTTTTTTCATATGAAATTATTTTAGGAGTAGAAAATTTTGACGAGCATGCCGCGAATGAAGGAGAGTATTTTGAAAAGGAACCTAAAAATCTCCAACCGGGAATTAGAATCAAAAACTTAAAAAAAGTTTTTGGACATAAAGCTGCTGTACGAAACCTTTCACTTAATATGTATCAAGATCAGATTACCGTTTTACTTGGGCACAACGGAGCCGGAAAAACTACAACTATGTCTATGTTAACAGGCATGTTTCCCCCTACCAGTGGCACTGCAATAGTTAATGGGTAAGATATACAATAAGTTGAGCAGTAGACAATTTATTTACCTCCACTGCATATAAAAACAGAGTCTAAAAAATGTTTGTTAAAGCCTTACATATACCGGGTGGTGCGTCTCCGAACGGAACATAGGAAATCCCATGTAAATTTTAAGGGGTTAATTATTGGTTCCCCTGTACATTTAACAGAAAAAATGTAAGACAACTTTTTGAAAAGACTAGTGTGACAAGCTCTCGTGTCAAGTTTTAAAAAATTTTAATAAGCGAATCTTGAATAATTCAATTTAATGTAATTGCAATATAACCCAATTTTTGGTTCAGATAAAACTAAACAGACACCAGCCACCAGCAAACAATTTGTTATAAGGCTTTGTCAAATCTGACGTACAGCCGATTACAAGGAAGGTTTTCTTTTTTCGTTTTATAAATCTCACAACCATTATATTTAAAGTAAAGACACGTTAACATTTTTTTTTTATCAAATCTTTTATTTAATGTAACAATTAAGTTTAACTAATAACAATTATTGATTGATTGATTGATTGATAAACTAAATACACAAGTTGAGGTTTTGTCCGCCTCGACACTGCAGCCTACAGAGCTTCTTGTATCTCTTGTGTATTTGTTTCAGTTAAAAAGGTTTGACACCTTAGACAGGTGTAGTAGCCCTTTTACTGTTCTTTTCTGGTCTCCAGCCTCCTGGTGGTTAGTGTCCACCATGAGGTTTTGATTTGTTCTCCAGTATGTAAGTGCAGGGCACTCATTTATGATGTGAGAGGCTGTCTCTTCCACTTCGTCACATAGTCTGCAAATGGATTCTTCTCTATAGATGCCCATAGTGTGCATATGTTTTCTTAGGGTGCAGTGTCCGGTTATTAATCCTGTCACTATTCTAATCTGATTCCTATTTAGTTTTAGTAGTTCACTTGTCAATGCTTTCGATGATTTACTGTGATTTTGCCTTGGAATGTGGTTCCAGTATGACTGATGTTGTGTTTGAATCCACCGAGTCATGTAGCCACGAACCGAGGCTTTGGTATTCCAAAACAGGTTCAGGACCCACAAACATTGCTGCGGAGCCTCGCCTGGCCAGGGAGTCTGCATTTTCATTGCCCTGTATTCCCCTGTGTCCTGGCACCCAGGAAAGTGTAACTTTGTTGTGGTTAGCCAGGTTTAGGAGGCATTGCAGACAGTTCCAAACCAACCTTGAGTTGACTTGTTGAGGATGCCAAAGCTTTTTGGCCGCTTGACTATCAGAGAAGATAGTAATGTCCCTGCCCTTATATCTCCTCCTCAAGTTCTCTCGCAGACAAAGTTAATGGCATATATTTCCGCCTGGAAAAAGTGGCATATTTCCCCAGGGAAGCATAAGCATTAAACCTGGGGGTCATACCATGTATTCCTGCGCCGGCTCCATTGTCAGTCTTGGATCCATCGGTATACCAAACCAAATTCCGAGACTGACCAGGAGATCGCTCACTACCGCCCCAGGTAAGCTGGGTTTTGTATGGTCTGTGTGTATTTATCCGTTTTGGCATTGTATTACTGCTCATCTCAATTATTACTATCGATCATTAAATAAACAATTTTATTATACTAGAATTTAATTAAACCAATAGCAGTATCTGAAATATTTTCAATTTATTTTCCCATCAAGCCTATCTGGTCCATTTCAACCATTAAACGTATTTTCAGTAAATTCGGGTCCAAAGCCATCGCAATAAATATTTGTAAATGTTTAACTCAGAAGATTGAAAATAGATCCGAAAAAATAGAGAACTGAACTCTTAATATTTTACTAGAAAAAAATAAAATAAAATAACTTTATTAAAAATAATAAAGAATTACATAAAAACACTATTAATCAAATATTTAAACAAATCTCAATTAACAGCTAAACAATATCCCAACCGATCTCAAAATTCATTCCTAAGTTGATATTGCGAAATTTTATTACATTCTAACGAAATATCGTTTTGTAGCTGGTTTAGATTCTCAAAATTTACACTTTTATTAAAGACTCTTTTTAAGTGATCCCACAGAAAGAAGTCATTCGGTGAAAGATCAGGTGACCTGGCTGCCCAATTTATCCGGTACCATAGGTAGGTAGGTACCGTGGACCAATGAAATTGCCGTTAAAAGCATTTTCCAGGTTCTCTCTAACCATACGGGCATTGTGAGCGGGGCAACCATCCATTTGGTACCAAATCATTTGATTTTTTCGAATAAATTTTTCCAAGGCGGGTCCAATTTGATTTTAAAATAAGTCACAAAAGGTTTCTGCTGTCAGGTTATAGTCCAAAAAAAAGGTCCAATGATATGGTGTCCGATAATTCCCACGAATACATTTGTTTTTTGGGGATATTGTATCCGAGTATGAACAAAGCGATTGTCATTTTCTTGGCTCCAATACCAGCAATTTTAAACATTTGGTTCATTGTTGGTAAATGTACATTCATCGGTAAAACAAATCTTTCTTAAAGAATTCCTATCGTTATTTGCTCTTTCCATCATTTCAAAACAAAATTCCATTCTTCGCTCTTAATGTCCTTCCTGCAGCTAATACGTTTAATAGTTGTAATGGACCGAATGGGGTTGGTGGGGAAATAAACTGAAAACATTTCGGATTCTGCTCCAAAACTGTTTCCAGCATAATGCCACTTAATTATGGATACTTTTTCGTCGATTAAATATTTTTTTCCAAATACCGACTGTCACTGATTTATTGACACTTTGCCTCATATCAGGGACAATATTTATGACCCCTAGGTTTAATGCTTATGCTTCCCTGGGGAAATATGCCACTGTTTTCCAGGCGGAAATATATGCCATTGAACTTTGTCTGCGAGAGAACTTGAGGAGGAGATATAAGGGCAGGGACATTACTATTTTCTCTGATAGTCAAGCGGCCATAAAAGCTTTGGCACCTCAACAAGTCAACTCAAGGTTGGTTTGGAACTGTCTGCAATGCCTCCTAAACCTGGCTAACCACAACAAAGTTACACTTTCCTGGGTTCCAGGACACAGGGGAATACAGGGCAATGAAAATGCAGACTCCCTGGCCAGGCGAGGCTCCGCAGCAATGTTTGTGGGTCCTGAACCTGTTTTTGGAATACCAAAAGCCTCGGTTCGTGGCTACATGACTCGGTGGATTCAAACACAACATCAGTCATACTGGAACCACATTCCAAGGCAAAATCACACTAAATCAATGTTGGACTCACCATCGAAAGCATTGACAAGTGAACTACTAAAACTAAATAGGAATCAGATTAGAATAGTGACAGGATTAATAACCGGACACTGCACCCTAAGAAAACATAATATGCACACTATGGGCATCTATAGAGAAGAACCCATTTGCAGACTATGTGACGAAGAGGAAGAGACAGCCTCTCACATCATATATGAGTGCCCTCCTGGTGGACACTAACCACCAGGAGGCTGGAGACCAGAAAAGAACAGTAAAAGGGCTACTACACCTGTCTAAGGTGTCAAACCTTTTTAACTGAAACAAATACACAAGAGATACAACAAGCCCTGTAGGCTGCAGTGTCGAGGCGGACAAAACCTCAACTTGTGTATTTAGTTTATCAATCATTCAATCAATCAAGATATTCATTTTACTGGTGCCTGTTTGGTTTTACGAAAATTTGGTAATTTTGAAATTACATTTAATTGAATAATTCAAGATTCGATTATTAAAATTTTTTGAAACTTGGCACGAGTGCTTGTCAGATTGCTCTCTTCAAAAAGTTTTCCTACATTATTTCTGTAAAATGTACAGGGGAGCCAATAATTGACCCCCTTAAAGTTTACATGGGATTTCCTATGCTCCGCTCACCGACGAACCACCTGGTAAAAGAAATGCTCTTTCTTTATTTGAGACGAAAATTCGCGTAAGGCTTAAAGAAGGAATTTTCTTTGGGCTAGAAATACGACAACTATTTAAAGACGAAAATTTTTAAACTATTTTTTGTCCA
Source organism: Listronotus oregonensis (assembly GCA_019359885.1). Lineage (NCBI taxonomy): Eukaryota > Metazoa > Arthropoda > Insecta > Coleoptera > Curculionidae > Listronotus > Listronotus oregonensis. The sequence continues at coordinate 180,055 of JAHBCN010007151.1, read as the reverse complement.
GAAGAAAATATTATATTATTCTTTTTTAGCAATACCAATTATTAAATATTTTTTTAGCTATGATATTCGTACAGAAATGGATGGTGTAAGAAACAGCTTAGGACTGTGTCCGCAACACAATATTATTTTTGATGATCTAACAGTAGCAGAGCATCTGTACTTTTTCAGTAGGCTGAAAGGTTTAAGGGGTAAAGATATCGATGCCGAAATCACGAAATATGTTGATTTACTGGAATTACAACCAAAGGTAATGTTAAGAATGTGTTTTAATTTGTAAGTGGATTTAACTTATTGCAGAAGCGTTGCAAAACACTAGGGTTAAGGGTAGCGCACTATTGGCACGAAGCAGAGTGTATGATTGCAGTGCTCGCTGTGGTCAAATTTTCGTTAAATCGTGCTTGATTTAAATGTAAATAATTAGATAGAAATATTAAAAATGGTGCATAATAGGTTTCAGTGGCGGCTCGTGGGTTCGCAGCCCGGGTCGGCAGATGGATGACTTATTTTTTTTTTCTCAGAAAACCTAACAATAAAATAAAACATATTCCGTTATGTAGCTCATTATAGGATTTTTAATAGTTTTAATTTTTGTTTGTTTTTTTTTTAATATGTTTTATTTATTTTTTTGATTTTTTGAGTTTTTTTGTGGTTTTTAATATTTTATCTTAAATAAGTTCATTATGTTTAACATTTTCTAACCGAGCTCGTTTTTACTAACAAGCAAATGTTTTGTTACCAAAAAAATCATTTAAGTTTACTGTAAATATGACCTTTTGATATATCGTGCTTTTATAGAGCACGAAAGAGTTCTTTCAAATTGTGGTATAACAGACATGGCCAACAAAACGATTTATTTTTTGTTTCACTTCCCGTAAGCCAGGCATACTTACTTTTGATACCAATTGTCCGAAAAAGCCCTGTTACTTCCTTTACCTCCTGTATTAATTAAGTTTGACATCTTGGGTGTCGGACGCCCATTATTTATCATTTTAACTTGCTCGTCGAATGAAAAAGTCCACTTTTTAAATTTAAAATATAATGAACAATATCACTAGTTATAGTGGTTACATCTCCCTGTTCGTTTGCCGTTAGAGAACTTCCCTCCATTTTTGTCGGAATTAAACAATTTACAAGATTACAAGGCTTACCTGACACCTGTGAGATAAAAATAATAAAATACACTTTCTTACGGAAATAGACTAAAACATCTTTTACGATATTAAAGCTCGTTTATTTTAAAAACAGTCCCAAAAAAAAACACTTAAATATCGATCAACACGCACTCCCGGTATAATGCTAAAAATATCAATAAAAATCGATGCGGGTTTCTTCATCAAGTTTATTGAGAACCTAAACCTAACCTCACTTTATTTTTATCGGCAAAACTATATTTGTCGAATGTGGCTATTAATACATGAAGAAAAAAAAATCAAATGTATGTTTGGTTGCCTATCTTATTCGCAGCTTTCTCTGTGATTTACCAATGAAACCGTACGTCAAGCCGGACCAGGCAATACCAAGGCGATTCGAAAAGTAGAAGTGGAATAGAACTTTGGTATAGCTTAATCGCAGGAGTTTTAAACTACGCAAGTAAATCGGTATAGGCGGACAATAAATAATACAACAAAAATGGCTTTCTAGTAAATAAGGTAGTTGTTCTGTAAAAAGATTAAGATTTTTGGTTTGAATGTTTTGATTTTAATTAATTATTTACTCATTGATCACTAAGGACCAATGTGTCGGCACTGCCGACCCTGCCGCCCCTGTAAAGCCGCCACTGATAGGTTTTGTGTAGTTGAATATTAGAATACTGGCAAAAATAGTAACTGCGAATTTAATTCATTTTCAACTGCTAGTTGGAAATTATATAAAAAAATGCACGCAGGCAAAAGGTGTTGAGTTCAAATTTCCCGCTTTGCCGAACGACTTTCGGGTTTCGGGCTTAGCCAAACAATTTTCGAATTTGACGTACCAAGAAGAAAAACTTACTTGTTTCTTGCCGTATACCGTTTGTTTCTGTCTTTTTCTGAAGTTTTTAAATAATTTACCAATTTTAAAAAGAAAAAGCTTCTTTTTAATAGACTGAGTTATCAAAGAGTGTCTGCAGTACTGACTTTAGTGTCTGTGTAGTCTTCTGTGATTGCGAATGGCTATAAAGCCTTCAAGAAGGTATATATTAGTGTTAAGTATATTAAAAAAGCCCTAGATTCGTAAGTTTGTCATAACCTCAAAATTGCATAAACATTAATAAAATTGTGCCGATTTTCACCCAGGAGATTTAACCAGAAGTTATTCTGACATTTGTAATGTTATCCATCAGTCATTTACAGTCCTGACCAGGTATATATACAGGGTCCTGCAGCTCACCTTCCGTCCTAAGTAGCTCTTTTATTATTCAATGTAAAATTTTCATACTTGGCAGACGTTACCTTTAAGCACGTCAGGAAAATAATTTGGATTATACAGGGTGTCACAAAAAAGTGTGACGTCACGATGGTGCATTTTTTTAAATTGAATGCTCTGTTTTTTTTTTGTATATGAGGTCATCTATCTTTCTCTAAAATTTTGTCAATGATTTCAGAGAAAGACATTATGCGGTTATAATGGAAAATAAATAAATGTTATAAAATTATTAAGCCTGAAATAATTCAGGCCGTCTCTTTGGAGCAATTTTGTTATTTTAATATTGGTTTCTTATTTAAGTAGTTAATTAAAAAATAATTTAGAATTAAATTAAAAAATATTAAATGTTTCTAACGATTATTTGTTACCCCTATAACTGCATAATATGCGGTCGTTTGGACATCTTCAATCGCCTTTTTTTCAAAAATTAACAAAGGTAGGTATAGGGTATTATACAGATTTTATATCAGGAAAAACCCGTAGAATCCAAATTTTAAAAAATATACAGGGTGTTGCATTTAAATTTTTGAAGTAACATTATTGGAAAAGTCAATTTTTGCAGCACTTCCGGTAAAGCCGGAAGTAGTTTTATTATGACATTCACAGATAGAGTCTTCAGAAAAAATAAAATTAAACATAATAATTTTTTATATAATTTAGTTGTTTTCCCATAAAACTGCATAATATGCAGTAGTTTGGACATCTTTAATTGCCATTTTCTCAAAAACTAGCAGAGTTAGGTATAGGACATAATATACATTTTATATCAAAAATGATTCGTAGAATCCAAATTTTAAAAAATATACAGGGTATTCCATTAAAAAAATCAAAGTTGATGTCGTTTCCGGTTAAACCGGAACTGATAGAGACATGTTATAATATCCAAAATTAGCATCTTATGATTTATTATAGCATCCTAAAATTTGAAAGCTATATGTTTTTATTCAAGAAAATAAAAGGCTGGGTAGTGATTTCGTTGTCACCCGGTACATATATATATATATATATATATATATATATATATATATATATATATATATATATATAATATATATATATATATATATATATATATATATATATATATATATATATATATATATATATATATATATATATATATATATATATATATATATATATATATATATATATATATATTATATATTAGGGTGTCACGATCGAGTGCATGCATGGGATCTCGGAAACCGTAAGAGATACGAAGTCGGTTAAATTATGGCAAAGTGGCGCATTAAGGTGCCTAACAACATGCCGAGTAGAAAGTTGTAAAATTCCGAGTACTTTCCGGAGATATCCGGAAAAACTGAAATTTGCTGATTTTGTTTTAATTTTTTCTGACGTTATTTAAAGAGATGTGGAAAACAAAGACCTTTCTCATAGCCACTTTTTAAGGTCTACAAAACAGAGTTAAGAGATTTTCCGTACGACGTTTCGTTTTTGTTAGACCATCATCAACTTTATCTTTGTAAATGCGGCACTCAATTATCTATTGCATTTTTTTAAAGCAGTTAAAATCCCAATTACAATGATGTATAACACTTAATATTTTTCTGTTAAATAAACATATTTTCCATAAGAGACAATGAGTAAGACAAGGAACGCACATCTTTTCTTATAGGGGCGTTCCATATTTGTTAATAAGTATTAAGTGTTATACATTTTTGTAATTGGGATAATAAGAGGTTCAAAAAAATGAAATAAAAAACCCAGGTCCGTATTTAAAAAAATAAAGTTGATGATGGTCTAACGAAAAGGAAACGTCGTACAGAAAATCTCTCAACGCTGTTTTGTAGAGCTTAAAAAGTGGCCATGAGAAAGTGTCTTTTGTTTTTCGATATCTCTTTAAATAACCCCAGAAAAAAATAAAAACGAAATCAGCAAATTTCGTTTTTTTCCGGAATTTTACAACTTTCTAATCGGCATGTTGTTAGGCACCTAAATGTGCACCTTTGCCATAATTTAACCGACTTCGTATCTCTTACGGTTTCCGAGAACCCCATGCATGCACTTGAATCTGTGGCACCCTGTATATATACAATATTTACAAAAAATAAAAGATTTTATAAATAATCTTACACCTCTCCCACGACTTTCAAGCATGATTTAACGCCGCCGTCAGATGTCGTTTTCATCGCCCACCGTGTTAATACACTAACATCAAATTTGTAGTTATTTGCCATAAAAACTTTTGTTAAAATAACGTTTAAGGATTACTTTTGAAAAAGTTTTGAAAAGAACATGTGACAAATTTAAAAGTTAAACGACAAAATACGGAGACATAGTGTATCTTTCAGTGTGATTTTTTTGTAAATTTAATAACATATAGAATATCTACTTGTTTTTAGAGAGATGCAAAGGCCAGTACACTATCAGGAGGTATGAAAAGAAAACTATGTGTTGGTATAGCATTATGTGGTAACTCAAAAGTTGTAATGTTGGACGAACCCACAGCGGGAATGGATCCATCTGCTCGAAGAGCGCTTTGGGATCTTATGCTTAGGCAAAAAACAGGTAATAGATTCTGGATTATACCACCGAAAATTAAAGAATATTTTAGAAATCTTTTTATTAAACACCCTTAAGTAAATTATCATTATTAATCGGTTACAACTATAGGTGGCTAATCAATAAAACTACTGTTGTTAAGTAGATCTTTTAGCCCAGTTGGTGGAGTAAATTTTACACTATAAACACAAGTAATTAGCGAACTGGCTGATTTTTTTTAATAAGTAGTTTAGAGTATACTGATTGATATTAAAAAAAGTTCATAAGTCAATCATCCAAAAAAATTTTGAAAAATTGTTTTTTTCATAATTCTCAAATATTTCGGTCCCCGATGGAGATAGAAAAAAATAAAAAATACCATTTTATAGGGGAAGTTTTTTCCTATAAAAAAGATATTTTGCGTTTTTTTTTCTTTAGAGTTATAGTTTGTCCGCAAAAAAATCGATAAGTCATTAAGCCATCTTGCGCTAACAAACAAGCGATAAAATTTTCGCTTTAAATCAAAAATCATAGCATTCCACTTGATTACCTATTAAATTATTAAAGTAGAAATACTTTACTCTAAGGAACTGTAAGTAAAAAAATTGAAAAAATCCGAAATTTTCTCATTTTTTTGATTTTTAAAAATTTTAAAAAAATCATGCGAATATTTTTTTTAGTTTTTCATTTTTCTTGAGTTAAACAATAATAAATATAAATTAAAAATCATTATTTATTTTATTTTTAATAAAATCAGTAGAAATTACATGTTACAAAATTACAAATCATCTACAAGTTGTGCAAAATTTTTGCATGTATCAGAATACAAGTTGTTTTATTCGGTGCTGCATATAACGAAAGCAGAAATAATATACCATTTTCAAAAATCCTTTCATGAGACTGTCTTGGCAATTTAAAACTTTCCATAGCTTGTGTTAACTTTTAATTTTTTGATTTTTTTTTCTATCGAACTTATGACATTTTTTTTATTTTCTTACCTGGGTCTTTTCTTACCTGTTCACTATGTATATTCTATTCTTTAATTATTTATCTGTTTAGTATAGCAGTATCAAAATGTATCTTCAACTATACTAGGAGAAAAAAAATAGAACATAAAAAAGGGCCATTTTCTTGTAATACACAAAAAATTTTTATACTGAATGAATTTATGTTTACAGATTCTCAAAGTATACTAGTTTAGCTACATTTAAAAAAAATTTACCAGAATAAGTGGATTTTTCATTATTTTTCACACACCAATATATTTATATCGCTATAATCCTTAGATTCTAAAAAAATTCAAAATCACGGCATGATCTGTATTTTATAACGAGACAAAAGCAATGAGTGGAAATTTTTATTCATGGAGTCGGTCACCTAAATAACAATTTCCCGAATTGAATTTATTTTTTGAATTGTAATGATGTTTGAAAAAAATTATTATCTAAACGCTGACTTTTCTATTCTAATACATATATAGGCGCTTTTTTCTATACGATATTTTATTAAAAACAGAAAATAAATCATACCATTAGAAAGCTAAAAGTTCCAACTTCAAAATAGTGTATTTCAAATTCCAATCCAACATCTCATAAGTACGTGTCAGATTATAATGTAATACGCGCTACTCTAAAAAATAGCTCCGCTCGCGGCCTATCGGGCGTCTCGTGCGTAGTATCAAAGATAATACTACTAGGAAAGATGGTTCATTTAAATGGGGCGCTCTAAATCAGTTCGGAGATATCAATGCTTCCGTAAATGCAAATAAAATTAAGTCGGTAACCCCTGCCCCAGCGAAACGAGGAACGAAACCATGTGCGTCGTTGCCAATGTCTGTCGCTTGTACCTTATTCGGAATACGAATAATGTATTAATTATTATTATAATAAATTAGCGTTACAAGAAGTATGACATAAAAAATAGGCTATCGGCTGTTTCCACTTCGAATAAATACCTCTGACCATAAATACACAGGCAGTTAAAGTTGGTTTAAAAATTTTCTCCCCTGTATCACCCATTGCTAGCCCAATGATGCAATCTTGATTTCGTTCATAAAATAAATTGGCTTTTATAGACATTTCATCAAAGCACAATAAGCAATATTTACTTTGGGGTTGAAAACTGTCAACCTTTTTTTTAAATAAAATGAAGAACTCGGGATTATCTAATCCGGGTCCTATCTTAACTGATCTTATTTCTTTTAGCAAAGTTTTAGGCGAGGGAAGGCTATATTTAGACATTAAATATTTTTTATACACTCCGGGACCAGCAAAATATATTAGTAGACATTCATTTTTAAACTCCTTGCTGTAACGTCTACACTTTGGGTGTTTATGCCCCTGTGATACTTGCATATTAATACATTTTGCAGTATCCGGATTGCAAAATTTGGATGTTAAAGACATATATTGCTCCAAAGATATATTGTCCAGTTCATTAATTCTTTGACTTTCAAGTACCTGAACCCTTTGTCTTAAATATTTGTTTTCGGCAGTAAGGGACTTGATTTGTTGTCTGTACTTATAAGGAGCTATCAAAGGATAAACTGGCTGACGTTTGGGTAGATGTTGGAGATGTTAGAGTAGGACTAACTGTAATTGGACTGACGACGATCTCATGCTGAACCTCGGTTTCAACTACATTTGTCTGGTCAGCTGCAAAAATACATTTTAATTAGCCATTAAATAACAACTTTGGTTAATATGTAGTTTTAAGAAAAGAACTGGAGATTTTTATGCATGGTTGACCAAAAGCTTAAACAATACTTGATTTGCACAAATAACATATAATTGTCAGCTCATTTAAAAAAATTAATGCTATTAGCCGTTACTATGTGGTAATTAATCATCATGAACACTGATAAATAAAACTTCTGTTTTTTAACACTAAAATATATTAACCATTGCGACTGCTGTTTCAACTCACAAAGTCATTTTCAAAGAAATATTTCTTACAGACTAAAATATCAATACAAAATAAAGTGAGTAAATAGCGTGGAAAATACAAGTTCGGTTTGGTCATTAAGCGGATGTACATTATTATTTTTATTGCCTTTGTATATTTCTAGGTATAATTTTATATTTAATTTTCTGGAATCCATAGAAATATACAAAGGCAATAAAAAAATAATATATCTGCTAATGACCAAACCGAACTGTATTTCCACGCTATTTACTTCAAACCGTAATAAACTATTAATTGCTTCGCCGCTTCCAGAACATATATTGACCACTTAGGGTTACAAATCACTTTATTTTGTACTGATATTTTTAGTCTGTAAGAAACATTTCTTTGAAAATGACTTGGAGTTGAAATTGCTGTCACAATTGTTAATATATTTTAGTGGTAAAAACATAGTAGTTTTACTTATCATTTAAAAAGCTAAAAAAAGTCATAGTTTCAAAAATCTGGGAAAATCGAAATTGAACATAGAAGATTCAAGTTTATTTTGAATTAAAATATTATTATTTTTATTACCTGGATAAATTAATGCAGGTGGATTCCCTTCTGAAACTAATACTATATCATCTAGAATTTGTATTCCTCTAGATCGTTCCAAAGGCGGTGCACTATACGAATGGTCAGTTCTGGAACTTCCCTCGAGAGATGGGAATAGGGTGGGAACTGCAGTGGCTACTAATCGTGCATGCAAGTGACTCGTGAACATCCTCTCTTCAAAATGGTCTGCACATAACGAGTAACTTTTATATAAATTGTTCACATTGCCAAGCAGGTCTTCTCGATTGGCTTTTAATGCCCATATTCTGGCTCTGTAAATAAATAATAACATTTTTAAACCATGCTTACTACATTTGACTACAATAAATAGTCTAGTATAATATTTTGTTTTACGAAAATAAGAATATTTTGCAAAGGAATACGTTTACCTAATAAAAGTGTTCACCATTGACTTAGAAACAACAAAATAATAAACTTGACAATGATTTTGGTTTGAATTAGTTTTGGAATGTCTTAAAAAGATAAACAAAAAAGCAAGTATGTTTGTAAATTTTATTAATAACAAAATAGGCTCATACTAAATAAAAAGGCCTTTAAAATGATGTATTACACGACCCCTTGTTCCATCTTAAAATTTTAGGATGGTAGCCCTGGGGTTTAAAGTAGCACCATCTATTTTTTGTAAAAACCTTCCCTCAATAAATTTGTTGGGGTTTTCAAAAAATTTTTTTCATAAAAG